>JAWZYV010000226.1:0-19602 GCA_038373885.1 Cheiracanthium punctorium
TGTCATCGAATTTTTTCCTTTTTTCTTCCTACTCCTTGGGATTTCTTACATGATTTGCTTCTATCTTCTTTAACTTATAATACGTACGAAGATACATTAATATGGATACTCTTACCTTACATAGGTTGTCGAATATAAACTAATCCACTTTTTTGTAAATCAGTATATTTTTTTACTTACTTTTCTTCTCAAAGATAGATAGTACGCAAGCCACGGCCGCGCAGCCAGAGGCACAAAAATAGTTTTGCTATATTTTAAGCCGAAGAAATCCACGTAGAAAAAGTGGTTAAGTATATTCCGTAGTAGTTACGGCAGCATATGAGTAAGTTATATGTACGTGAAACAGTGGCGTAGCTAGAAATGTTTCATGGGGAGGGGTTACGACTTCTGCAAATCACATATATGTATACGGGTGTATGATAAGAGAGTGAAGAATATACATTTTGTATGGCAAAAAATTCATCATGGGGGGGAGGGTTATAACCCCCTAACCCCCCTTGGCTACGCCACTGACGTGAATATATGTGGTTGAGGGGACCGCCCCCCCCCAATAATTTTGAAAACTTTACGCTTATGGCATGAATTCAAAAATGAGTTCTTCATATGCTTTCAGAAATGAGTACATAATATGCTGGAAAATTTTGAGCATACGTACACTCATGTTTGAGTTCTTGCATGAACTCAAAAAATGAGTACATGAGTTCCTTAAATTTGAGATCACATAACTCGGAGCCATTGTGGGATCAGAATGTACTCAAAAATGATTACATTCTGCTTATTTTTGAGTATCTTGTTTTTACAGGGTATTGTAACGCTCTCAATAATGTAAGAGCGTACTATTACGCTTATACATAAACTATATATACGCTTATACTTATACATAATACATAAACTATTATGCTTTAAGGAATACCTATATTACATATAGGTATTCTTTAAAGCGTTATAACAAATGATTTAAAAAAGGAAATAATAATTCTTTTAAAAGAAGCTTCCCTCAGCTCTTTTGGCCCCAGAACCTGAATAAAAGAAAAGAAAATATTTTTAAAAACTGAAATTTAAAACGTATTTAATTACATTTTTTTAGTACGTCATAATACATTTCTCGTTATACAATATACACAGTACAAAACTGCTGTACCGTAATACACTCTCTCATATTTATAAAGAAAACAATGTTAACGGAGTATTAAATATAATTCAATGCTTATAAAATAGCAAACTTTGGTCTTCTTCTAACATAAAGCTTCATAGAGAAATAATAAAATAAAAGCTCCTGCAGAAACTTTGTTGGTTGCTGTTCGTAAACTAAAAAAAAAAAAAAAAAAAAAAAAAAAAAAAAAAAAAAAGGCGTTTCAGCAGCAGAACAAACTAATCAAATAAATATATGTAATATAATTAATACAAAACCCGTCTTAATTTTACGTTCCGAAATTATACTTAACATTTGATAGCATTATGTTCTAATTTATAAGAGTTTAATCCTCTAACTTATTGCTTGTAACTACTTTATTTTGGAATGTTTCCGTTGTCCTCCCTTAAGAGGAACACGTGTACGAATAAAATATTCAGCTATCGAGAAAAATAACTGTCCACGAAAGGTGACATTTATATTGGAATAAATTGTGGTCAGCTAAAGATAAAAGAAAAGCCGCTGGAATTATTTTTTGAAAAAATTTTCCCACAATTGCTGTAGTGTTAAATAGCTTGAAAATAAAACTTTACAATTTTCCATAAAAGGTTTCCAAAAGTTTGGCATAAGAAGGTGTAGAAATTAAAGTATTATTCCATGTATTTATGTGTAATTTCATGAAAATGTCGCGGATTTCATTAAAATGTGTCATGATCGAAATTTTAATTTCCATTGTTCTACGGAATATATATATATATATATATATATAGTCATTAATGGAGACAATGAAAGATTTAGTGACCTCACTTTTACTTTTTCTGCGTAAACCTTTCTTTGGAACGGATAAAGAATTAGTAAAAACTGGAAAATTGGAGGATTTTCCGAATTTTTAATTATACTTTTCCGCGTTTTCTCCAATTCCTGATTGAGAAGCTTTATGGAGACAAATCTGGAGTTGTATGCAACACATATAGAAATTTTCAGGAGAAATTTAAATAAATACAAAATTTAACTTTTTATACCGGCTCCGCGCGAAAAATTCCCAATTGGTAAAATGTGTCCCACACACTAATCAAGTGATGTATAAAATTCCAGCCTTTTATTTATAAATAGGCTCAGAGATATAATAAAACAAATTACGCAAGGGGTTATACAATACCAGTAAAAGCAAAAGTTGTGTGTTTACGCAATCGGTGTTTTCTTTCGTACTTTGTGAACAGCCCTTAAAATACGATCTTCTGATGAAGCTTTTTCTCTTCGAGAGCCATTGTAAAGTGGTTTAAGTCGACATATATTAATTTTCATATTTCTCAGCCTTTTCATAATGAAAAGCCGAAATTTTGTACACCCCCTAATTAATTCAATGGAGCACATCTTGCTTATTGGTAATTTTTCTATACGGAGGCGATAAAAATATTTCAATTTTGTATTTATTTACGATTAAAAAATTTCAATCGATTCCATAAAATTCTGCACTTTACCCCCCCCGTATCTTTTTTAATTTATTCTATATATCTACGATCAATATTTAATTAATAAAAACCTAGGTCAGTGATTTTGGGACACCCTGTATATGTAAAACAAATATAATTGGAGATAAGAAGAATTTTTAAGTACTTAAAAAAAATTTCGAGTAACTATTAAAGCCATAATTCTGTCGTTTACACCCTCTCCTTCAGTACATCACAGGGAATTCATCTACCTGTCATTAGCGTAAAATATAGAGAAAATGACTCCCATGAACTCCCATGAATTGCCGCAAATCTCCCTTTGTGAGAGTCTTATGTACCGAGGAAGAAAGTTGTGCATTACAATCCGTAATGAAGTGCAGAAACTCCGGCACACCTGCATTTTGCACAGCAATCCTTTTCTCCTACAGTGCTTTCATTATTTCGCTGGAAACTTTCTTTACCGAGCTTTAGCACCGTTGACAATGAAGAGGAAGATACTTTTGTTATTTGTTGTCTCAGAACAAGAAAAAAGAAAAAGAAAAAGAAAAAGAAGAATCCCATGTTCCTCCGTCTTTTTTTCACTGTGCTGCTCCATTTTTCTCTTCGCATTCAGGTATTCAAGGCTCACACCTCTCATTCTTTCTTCTGTCAAGTAGAAATGCTTACACCTTACCCCCCCCCCCTCCCCGCAGAAGGGAAGTGTTCAGTATATTCCTTAAATGTTTCGTATTCCCTTAGTGAACGTGCTATCTAACGTTACATTTTTACTGACGCTAAGTACCACGGGAGACTTAAATGAATTTTTAGTTTCAACAGAGATAGTGTTGAAGTGTGCTAATTCTTTTCGTTCCGCTGACACCCCCCCCCCCTTCTGCTTCTGCACTTGATAAGTCTCGCATAGGTTTGTCAAATATGTCCGAATTTAAGCTGCCGTAGGAATAGACTGCTACGTGTTTTGCAGAGCATGCGAACATGCAAGGTCGAAGAGGTCAAGTTTTAACTTCTGCAGATTCCCGATTAACTGGGATCGGATTATCCAGGTTGCAGCTTATCCGGGACGGTCCCAATTTATTAGAATTATTAATTTATTAATGACCTATTGTATAAAAATTTTGCATTTTCTATCATTTTTCAAACATTTCCAGCAAAATTTGAATCCCGTTAATCGAGATATTCGCTTACCCGGGATGAGGAATTTCCCTACCATTCCGATTAATCGAGAGTTTAATGTATAATATAAAAAGTGACGATCATGAGACTTCCTATAATGTATTTCCTAAATGAAAAGGAATCCTAATAATTGTGAGCAGTGCTTACGTCACTTCAAATGAAATATTTAATAACAACGTTAATGATAGTCAATATTGAACCTCTCGGTTTAAATAAACAGAATCAAAAGTACATTTATATTAAACTGTGTTATTGCATCGGCTCTCACTTGAACTTCTGTAAGCAAATCTTTTTAAATACATATTTTTTTTCACGAGAATTTGAAGATAATGTTTTTTTTTAATATCTACTAGATAGTATATCTTTATTCAGTGCATTTCGGAAACATAAAATCTCCCTCGAGTTCTTTGTACACATATTAAAATAAACTGATACAGGATGATTCTTTAAAAGTTACACTACACATTGAAATAAATAAAATAACGTTACCTTTTATGAGACTTTCAAAAAAAAAAAAAAAATTCGTAAACGTAGAATTGCATAGCAAAATTTTTCAAAAAGTGACACATTCTGCAAAATTTTCGATTTCTAAAAGTTTCGTAGCTGGTACAGGTTCATCGTTTATATCAGTGTATTGTACAACTTGTAAGGAGATTTTTTATTGCTTGACCTGAATAGTTTATTTGTATTTATGCATATCCTGTAAAATATCATTATTTTTTTCGAAATATATATCGTTTCTGCCGAATATCCTTAAACCGGCACTGTAGTCTCTTCATTTGAGTCAGAGATTATCACTAAGATTGTACTATACGAAATAATAGTTTCCACAGGCTACCAGTCAACCGCATTAGCATTTTTGGAGTGAACAAAAATTCATAAAATCAGTCAGATTGTATGCAGTGGCGTTGTAGATGGAAGGGGGTCGGTATTTTGCTATATAGTTAATAAAATTGTGTTTATAAATAAAACATGCAACTTTTAAAATATTTCTTTTATCCCATTTATTTTAAACTAAACTTTTAGGGCCGTAGCCCAGTGGTTAAGGCGTTCGACTGGTATCCGTTACGAAACACACATCGAATGACGTTTACCTGCATAAGGAAAAACAGTCATAGTTTTCAAGTAAACGGCTTTAAATTTCAGGAAAAAACTTCTAAACAGAATATCAGCAGTTGCCACGATTTTCTTTTACTTTTGGACCTTTTAGGCTTTTGAATTTTCGAGGATACAGCACTGTGCTTGATCAGTACAGTGTAATCTTGTTGTTGTTGTTCTGGGATTACGGCCAATTATCTGCACGAGGGATCTAGACCGAGAGGTGGGGTGCCCTCCGTGGTGGTCTTTCTAAGGGGCCCTAACTCGTATTTACGCTACGTTACGGAGGAAACCACGGAAAACTCCGAACGGTTAGGTCAGCGATCGCGACCTTGTTTTGAACCAGGCTCCTTCCGTCTCCCGGTTCAAAACGCTATGAGCTAGGTCACTGGTCCGGCACTGCAATCTTGAAAACAGTAGACTAATTTTGAAAACGCTGTATAAAACGTGGAGACATTATTTCATAAGCCTTCACCATTTACTTGATTGGGAAACCCTAAATATTTTGATTCTATTTTAAACTCGAAAGAGTTATATGGTGAAAAAGATGATTCAAGGATTTTGCCATTTTGCCAATTAAAAACTTTCGTTGGCTCATTCTGCTAATAAAATGACAGTGAAACATTTTTCAAAGAAAAGCATAGAAAGATTTTGGAATCACTCGTTCACGTGATCAGCAGTCGCAAAGATCACGTCAAAAACACGTGGAGAGAAAAACGAAAGTTAACTTGAAATTTTCGGGGTATTTCCTTTAATTTTTGTGCAGTTTCTGTAACCTTGAGTGTTACTACATCAAATTGTGCGTTATTTCTACAAATATGCTTACAGTTTATGTAATCTTGAGTACGTTTACTTCAATTTGTGGGAGTCATTTCTTCAACGCTATACTTAAAATATATATATATACACGGAAGTTAGAAGCGAAAATTTCTGCAGTGAGTCATAACAATAATAAACCTCTTATGATGAAAAATGTTTAAAAAAGAAATAAAAACTTTATTTTATTTAGAATGCAGTAAGTTTTTTTCATTTAGATTGTGTGATAATTGTGGTGTCTGAAAATTCCCTACGTTAGTTAGCGTTTTTCAGCTAAGGAAACATTTTTTTTATGTCATTTAAATTTATCGCACTAATTGAATATATATCAATCTACGTGTAACAGTAATTTCATGCAAATCAATAATTGTTAGCTCTTTTGGTACCTCCAATTACCTATGTTCTCTGTGTGGTATGTAATGGATTGAAGTGTAATTTTATACTCTTTAATTAAATAGTTAAACGGTGTTTAAAAAATACTTATAGCAATCAGATAAGCGTCCACCCAGAATTTAATGTTTAATGTGGTGGGAGGGAGACGAATATTAGTTGAATTCGTATATCAATGTTGTAACACCCTTAGGATCGTACCCGTTGTTCTCTACAGATGCCTTCCACGGTAGAGTAAGTGTCGAAATAAATAGAACATAAACGTCCGGCAATAAATTTGGTCAATTTTCAACATAACCTCATAAATACATTAGTCGAATTGTATCATGCAATCATAATGTTATTTGTGCGAGGTTTTAATCTTTCGTTTCAGTATGAAAAAATCTGAGGCTAAGGCTCACTGAGTGAATATTCTCAAATACTCATAGAAACGGAGAAATGTTATACACCTAATCGTTGCAACTCTCCTATAACATCAAGATATTCTGTACGTCAATCATTTGCCCACAGTACTGAAGCTCGCTTATTACGTCATTCGATTACAACGTCCAAAATAATCCGGTTCCTTCATTGATGTTGTAATGCAGTTAAAATATGCGTTCTTACTTACGTCAGTGCTTACGTAATACCCAGCTTTTGTTTTTATTCAAGCTCCTTTCGAAATAATTTAAAAACAATTAAAAAATATTTTAATATACTAATTCAGTTTTAAAATATTTTAATTCACTAAATTTTAAAAAGAATTATTAAATTTTACTGAGGATTTCATCTCCTTTGGTCCTCTCTGTAAATGCGCCTATGATGTAGATTGAGACTTTCTATAAATATATATTCATGTGATTCCGATTCACGGCAAAATGGAATCACAGGAATAAAATATAAGCCAGGACGACGACAGAAAATTCTTTCGGAAAGTGGAATATGTAGTATTGTAGCATAAAGAAACGAACTTTCTACTAGACGTAAGCATCTATAAACGTATATTATTCAATGCGAAAATTTTGGGACATATCAAGATTATATATTTACATGTATGTACTATATATGTTATATTATATATAGGGCCGTGCAAAATATGCGGAAAATCTTTCGGAATTATGCGGCATCGATGCGGTAGTTTTCTGAAATTGTGCTGCATTTATAGAAATTTATTGAAATAATGCGTACGAGTAGGGAAATAACTACGTTAAAAAGAAAAATACTTTAACTTATAATTTAAAACAAATAAGTTAGTCTCACTTTTCCATTTAACCCATTTGTGCCTGGATATTTTTGCGACTTTCTTCGATTTTTACTGATAACAGAAATAATAGATAAATTTCTGATGTGAACTTCTTGAACAAGGGATTTCTTTTAAAATCATTATGCATAAAAATTGAAATATCAACATACTACTTGGTCATGTTAAAATATTCTGTAGAGTTGAGGCTCAATACTCAAGAATAAAGGCTAGGAAAAATAAATAACATTTTCGACTAATAGCGAAAATGCCGTCCCAAAAAAGGGACGCTAGGCATAAATGGGTTAAGTTTATTAAAATAAAGAGATCTGCCTTTCTTTTGTAAATAATCATCCGTAACATGAAACTGCTCTATCACTGTCTACAACAGGTATGGGCAAACCTTTGAAAAGTAACAGGTCAAACTTTAGGATGTTAATAAAGTCGCGGGCCTTATAATAGGGATTTACATGAGATTTTGAATGGCTTTGACATACCCTCTGTAAGTAGTATATTGAAGTCTCATTTGAGAATCATCCAATCCTGGAATATTCTTGAAGACTTCTTCATCATCAACCTATATGTTGGACAATTGGTTCGGGTCAAACACTTCAGCCGCTTTCATTAATTTCAAACCAGGTTGTGAAAACTCAGGTTCTCTCTTTTTGGAGATGTTCATTTCTGAACAATAATAAACATTCGGGAGGTTTTGGAAGAAAATATGTTGAGAAAACTTTAAGAAATATAAAGTTTGCTGAAAATGCAGTGTTATGCGAAAAGTTGTAGTTTATGCGGAGAATTGCAAATTATGCAAAATTCCGCACTTTCCGTATTTTTGCATATTTTATGGGGTCCTAATTATATATATATATATATATATATATATATATATATATATATATTATGCAGGGGTCCCAAAACACTAACCCAGGTTTTTATTAATTAAATACTGATTATTATCAATACAATAAATTAGAAAATTTAGTAAAAAAGTAGATAATTTTATGTTATTTATTAAAATTTTTAGGAGGTTAAATTTAAATAAATACAAAATTTAACTTTTCATGCGGTCCCTGTACAAAAAAGTTCCTAATTAGTGAAATGTAACCCATACACTAATGAAGAGATATTTATCATAAAACGTCTCAGTAGCCTCACTACGGCCGAGTGGATAAGACACTCAAAATGGTAGATGGCTGAAGTGTGAACGTCCAGCGTTCTGGCATGTGGCGCAGCTGTCGGTTTAAAGGTCTGGAGTTTTGATCGGTTTTCTCCAGATGCAACGTGGATACGCGTTAGAACCCCTTAATAAACCCTCCAACCAAGGCACCTACCATCCTTGGCAGATGACCCTTGCGTTGCCGTAACACAACTTTTTTGACGCAGCTGGCTGTGCCAGCCAGCTGCGTCAAAAAATGGTCTCTCGATCTGTGGCACTCGGTGAACGTTTCGATCGTCCGCCATCTTGCTGGTAGTTAAGTCGAGCGATGGCAACGGCTGCCCTTTTTCCAGCATTGGGCAATCTAGCCAGCTGTTCTCGTATTCTTCCATTTTTCAGCAGATGTCAGTGCTGTTAAAAAGAGTCGTGACCATTTTTTTACGGGAAATGACGTGTTAAAAACTAAAGGATTCTCGTGGAGCTATGTCACCCCCAACTACTTTTATAGAAATCAGATCTATTCTTCGTGACTGGCAAAGTCAAAACGTCAGAGTTGGGTGTTCCCAGAGCGGGAACACTGCGCGTTAAAGGGTTAAGCAGAAGTGGCCATTGCCTATACATGAATTTGAATGTAAACATTTATTGATACATTGCAAAAAAAAGTCCGTCAAATTTACATTCTAGTAATTTTCACTTCGTTGATATCGAAAGATTTTCACAAAGACTGATACTATTAATAAGATAAGCAGACTTCAGTAGGCGAAACCTTGTGTCTCGAGATAGAGGCCAACGACCGCGATTCAAAATAGCGTCCATTTCTTAGTGGGATGGCTGCAAGGTCACTAGACGATTGTGGTCGTCAATTTGTTACCTTGAAATCATATTAATGCGTATTTAGTTCAACCTTTACCATGGGAGACAAAACTTCTAGTTTTGACGGGAATTTTAGTTCAAAATTTGTCCTTGAATCTCAAATAATCTGGTTTATAGAAACACCATATTGTTTCTCTAAACATTTAAGTTTCAGCCTTTTAGTCGGATCGACAAGTTTGAATTATTACTATTACAGGATGTGTCACAATTCCCTCCCGGGTTTGGAAAGCTTATAAAAATAATACAGTACCAACACAGCAACAAAGTTGACTTTATTGGAGAAAGAAACATTACAAGTTTTGTTTCACAAATAACGAGCTTCCTCGCCGTTGGATGGGGTCGAGTTTCTGGCGATGACAATCGCCTTCTTCCGAGGCCACCTCGCTCTCCGGACTTAACTCTATGCGGCTTTTTTTATGGGGTTACATAAAAGATCGTGTGTTCGTGCCTCCTATGCCACGTGATTTACCAGATTAAGCATTTGCACCATTGATCGCGGAGAAGAGAACATGATATCGAAATAGACTATTACAAGAAGTTAGGCACCTTCGCAAGTGTTATAACTGGTGGTTATTATTTAACTCTCTCACCTGCTTATAGCAGGGTTGTACAGTTAAAACGGGTGAACGGATTATAACCAAATTTGGTAATATATCGTAAACTATACATGAGATGTGCTCCAGGAAATTGGGGGAAAAGGTTCAAATAATGTCCACTGGGTGGCGCTTTGCATAAAAAAGCAGAAAATTAACAATGACCAGTTTGAAATGTACAATCAACATTTATTAATTGACTTGAGCTGAATTCACATGCAAAGCTCCATCTAATGAACAATTTTTTAACAAATTAAAAAAAAAAAAAACTTTCTGAGGGCATCTTGTGTACATTCTACATGCCAAAGTTGGTGGCAATCTGCTAACCAGCTACAGAATGTTGTTTGCAGGTTAAGTTTGACCATAACCACCCTGTATTTATTAAAACGTATTCTGCAGGCACAGAAGCTCTTCTGCTAATTTACTCAGAATGCTCACTTAGGCTCCATATACCGGCAATCAAAAGTAGTCCCTCCCCCAATAAAGTGCTATAACATCGGTTCAAGCCTTCAAAGAATGCTCCAAAAAGGTTCTACCTCTATTGAGGGACAGGGTAGGGGGGAGGGGAGTAAAATAAAATTTCTGAAGAGTAAAATTTCAAATTTCTGGTAAGAGTGTATTTTGTGGAACGAGAGCAAATTTAATGATTTTTTTTTATTACGCATGGTATTGCAAATCAAAGAGAAAAATAACAGTCTAGAAATATTTTAGTTAAGTGTGAACAATAATTTTTAATGAAACTTAATAAATTCACTTTTATCGACTGTATTTTTATAGGTATGAAACGTATATTTAAAAAAAATTAAACGCTTCTTTAAAAAATAAAAAAAAAACTTGCGTACAATATATGGGGTTTTCAACAAAATTTCAAAAACATTTACAAAAAACTGTCAAAGAAATTAAGAGCTGAGCTTGCAAAGTACCTAAATAAATTTTACAGTGCATGCGCGAACGATTTGAATATCTGACTAACTTTTTACCTAACGTGCGCAGTTAAAACTTATTTATTTTGCATGATCTTACCTCTTTAATTATTTATTATTTTTACTCTATAACGTACCTTAGTTCCTTTGTCAAGTTTAGAGAAATTTACTTTGTAGCTTAGTGAAATTTGACAGAAAACTTTATAAACAATACGCAAAACAAAGGATTTCGAAGCTTTGAAAGAAAAATTTAAATTTTCTGACCTAAAAACATCTAAAATATAGTTGTAAATATCACTTCCAATGTTTTTTGATACAGGGTGATTGAAAAAAAAAATAGTTCTTTTTCTTATTCATTTTATTTTATTGCCTGTCCCCAAGACGCATTTGTGACTCAATCACCCCTGGAAAAGTGAGTTCTCACATGCTTTTTTTATCCCAGAACAAGTAGCTGATCAATCATCCATCAAGTAGTTCTTTAAGCATTTGAAATAAGGTTTTAAATCCAAATTGACCTGTTTACCATGGTGTATCCAGGGCTGCATTAAGGGCGTTCCACCCAGGGGTCGCGCTGCCGATCGCCGGCGTCGCAAATTGCGATAATAAAATCAGTTTGCGAAAGAAAATACAAGTTGGCGAAAATATTGGCAACTGCATTTCTTAATGATATCCGGCAAAATCTAATTTGGCGAAACTTTAAAAAAAAGCCAGCGCGACCCCTGGTTCCCCCTAAAGAGCGATCTTCGCCAAGGACTTTTGAACAGTTTAAAAAAAAAAAAACCAATAACGTGTAACAATCGAAAAAGTTAACAATGCTTCTTCGCCCAATGTACTATGGATCAGTGCTAACAATAAAACTGTCTCATGCAACTTTCAGAAAAAATTCATAAGCACACACATCGCCTTCAAAAACAGGCCGGCGAGTTGCCTGTTGGGCGACACATTGCAAAATTCCGAATGTTTAGCATTTTTTGCTGAGTGTTTCATAACTCCTATAGGTTCACTGTTTGGAACAGTTCACAGTATAACTAGTAAAGGGACATTCTAGATTTTCTCGATCTCTAGAGCAATTAAATTTTTTAAAAAGCTGTTCAAAAGTTGTATGATTTCCAAAAAGAACAGCCCTAAGGGCAGACCGGTTGGATAGATCGCTCAGGGCCTCACGATCAAGGGGAGTTTTAAAAAATTACTAATTTCAACATAAAACTTAAAAGCTTCAAAAAAAAAAATTTCATCGTAACAGTTTTTAAAAATATTATATAAGCCCTACTTTTGTGTTTCCTTTCGAAAATAAATAAAATGTTGCTGAGTGTTAGAAATTTAAAAAAAAAATACTTTTTTAAGTTTTTTTTTTTTTTTTTTTTTTTTTTTTTTTTTTTTTTTTTACAACATAACCCAGTAAGTTACTCTTTTAAGGTAGTCAGTACAGTACTCAATAGATTCTTTTTGATTCGGAATAACTAAACTTTAAAATGTTTTCTTTTTGTAATGGTGGGATAGGGGACTCTTGTTTCTCCCAGCTCCAGGGCCCCCAGTGGTCCAGTGAATCCGTGCCTGGGTCTACCTATACACTCATTCAAGTACATGCCGTAAAATCAAACTCCTAAGAAACGCGAAGCGGCGAGAGAAACTTCTGCTACTGAGCGATTACAGCGCAGTTTTCCATCGGAGCGGGAGTAGAGAACGCGGGAAAAGAGATATTTATTTTAAAAATGTAACAAACTGAGGCAGGTTATGAAACTTTGCTTTGCTAAGCATGAGCGCCTCGGCGACTTATCTCCATTCATCACCTTTTCTAAACGATTGCATCACGTGGTGTGTGTGTCTCCTGCCTCTGACGATCTGTTGAAGACCAAGAGCAGCTGAAGAAAAGAGAAGAGATGCTGGAAGAGAAAGAATCCCCTTCCCCGCCTGTACTCTCTTCGAAATGTTCTCTTGTGAATCGAAGCGCTCTGTGACGTCAGAGCAATGCGACGACGGTAGCCATTAAGTAGTGTGTGACGTTGCGGGGTGGGATTCCCATGCGGAACGCTGGATCGCTTACTTGGCGATAAAAGTTTTGTGGGGGGAAATTACTTTTCTGAAACTGCGTGTATTTATGGGAGTTAACTAGGGATGGACGCGAGACGAAAAATAAGCGTCTCGTGTCTCGTAAAATAGCCTAAAAGCTTGTCTCGTCTCTCAAAAATCCCTAGATCGTAATGTTAAAAATGTGTGTCTCGTCTCGCAAAAAAGCTGTAAATCTCTGTCTCGTCTCGCAAAAAAGTCGTCTCGCGTCCATCCCTAGAGTTAACTGAGGTCCTTTTCAGAAATATACCCGTGTAATGCTGCAGACAGATTACTAGCGCACCTATCACTATAAGCTTGGATTTTTTTTTTTAATTCATAATTCGCACATTTTATTACAACTTTGTATAGATGTGTTTTCTTTTTTAATTCTACGTTTTTTGAAAACATGTACACATATTTTTATTTATACAAAACAACTGACAAATCTTAATAAGAATAAATTTATCAGAAACTTTACGCCATGCCTTGCTTGTGTAACCCGTTATGTAGTAGATATTTTTGGCATATATTACATATGAAGGACTTTTTGATGTTAAAGTCAAATTATCCAGTTTTAGTATTGAGTTATTCATATCACCTTGTTCGTCTATTTAAGGCTAATCGGACTCAGTCAGTGACTTGTATCATAATGGAGAAGTTTAGGCTTAAAAAAAAATGCTGAAAATCTCGTTTTGATGCATAACTCACATTATGAAACAACTGTTATGCAGCTAAACTCCCTCTCTCCAAATTCAGCCAACCGAAGAATCTTGCAAATAATCATGTTTTATTTACATCTGTCGATCTTTTTAGAAGAATAACCAAGAAACCTTATTAATATATGTTTTCTGCGTGTGGATTTTTGTTGTTTATTGCCCTCCAAAATAACACAATGAAAACTAATTTTCAGATATTTATTTTTGTCGTTCTTTTTTACATTGAATTCATAATTATTTTGGTTATAAACTAACATTACCCATAAAGGTTTGCTGCAAAACTCTCATTTTCCGTATTTAAATTTAAATTCTAACTTTGCCTGAATTATTACAGGTTTAAGACTACGTGCAACTAGTTGTTATAGCAACCAATATATCACACACAAAAATTTGGGCCAATATATCATGTTTGTTAATAATAATCAGTTTTTTGCATTTTTCTAAGAATTTGAAAAGTGCAGAGAGTGAGTTTTGCATCTACACCCGTCAAATTACTTTCATCTTACGTGGAAATATCTCCACTTAGGTGACTATCCATTATTCGGCTTTTTTTGTGCTTGTCGTGTCCTCACATGTGTGCGCCAACATTTTTAGTGAGGTACCAATATTCAGAAGCCCCACCTTCTGATGAAGATCTAAATTGTGGTGTGAAACTCTAGGAAAGACGTAATCAGGGCCGGACTGGACCGCTGAAACGGCCCGGGCGATTCAGCGTGATCCTAACATGAGGGCGATCCTAACATGATTCGGGCGCATGTAGGATATTAGTTTAGCTGGGGGGGGGATGCACAAATATAGCTGAATTCTGATATAATGAACTCTCTTATAACGTTAAGATATTATCTATAGGTTCAATCACACACCTAAAGTGCGAACCTCGCTTATAGCGTCCTAAGTTATCTGTTCCCTTCAATGACTTTAAAATCGAGTTCATTTGCATATGGCATTATTAGAGAAAAATGTATTAAATACCTACCCAATATTTTTTATTAAAGTTTCTTTCAAAGACAACTTTAAAAATATTTTAATTCAATAATTCAGTCTCTGAAGACTTTGAAGAAAGTTTCATTTTCATTTTTAACTTTGGAAGGAGGAGTGATCAGACCCTTTAGTGTTTGGCCTCCTCCATGGATGCGCCTATGCCTAACATAACTTGATAATGAGAATGAAATGAAATAATACCGAGTTTTCAATATAATATTTTTCAATTATTTAATTGACCACCAAACAATAAAACCACACTAAAAACTAAACGAACAATACATACATTACATACATAACATTTTAATTTCGTTCTATAAAGTTAATTCAGTTAATAAAGAATGTGAAACATAATATATATATTTACAAAAATATATGGCAAATGAGCCGAAGGTGGCCGTAGTTAAACTTAAATATTAGGTGATCATAGTATTCTGGTTAGGTGAATGTAGCTTTTATTTTATTTATTTATTTATTTGTAAACATAGTTGGGCAACTTTCCTGCATAAAGATACTTTTGCTACGACAGTGGCAAAAAATGATAAAAATCAGTAAAGTGGAAAAAAAATGGCAAAAATTAAATGACTCAAATTTAGCACGCAATTATTAAATATAACATATTGTAAAGGTGCATGTTTCGGTACATTACTTCGTGAACTAAGAATTATTACGTTTGTTTATCTGAGTTTAATTAAAATGTTTTAGCTAATTAAATACAATTAAATTATTTTAGCATGCTTTAAATTCTCAATTTACATTTTTATCATTAGATACTTAGAAGTAGTTATATTCAAAAACTAAATTTTGATTACTGTTCAGAGTTATTGTCATTATTTTAACAATCTCACAAATATTTTTAATTAATAAACTGATAGGCACATAGATTAATTTCATTTAATGAGAAAAATACATAAACATACAGATATTAAATACTTTACTTACCAGCTTTCTCTGTTGGGAAATATTGATTAGAAGATTATGGAGGTAAAGTAAAACTTTAGTTGGGTAAAGAAATCGTGTAATAACTTCATTTAATTTAATTGTCTACTATTTAACCTACTTCGAATCAAAGTCACGAACTCAGAATTAAAAGTAAGCAGTAATTGCTAATGAAAAAAGTAAACAATAATGAAATAGCATTTAGAAATGGCTAATGAACACTAAGAAGAAATGGATCCGAACATTGTGAATCGTATTCAGGATTTCAATTTTCAAAGACTAGTAAAAGACCTTATAAAACAGTATCAATTGCCTTGGACACTATACAAAACCATTGAGCAATCATAGCAGATGCTTCCCATGTAATGGTGTGTATCTCTATCTAAAAATTTAAAATCTCATTATTCTCAAAAGTAGAAATTTGAACAAGCCATTCTGCCATGTCACCCTGTAGCAGTGGCGCAGTTTAGGGGGGGGGGGGGCTGGGCTACATACAAATACTGCTGAACTCGATCATAGTGACCTCGGTTAGTTACAACTCTCTTATAAGGTCAAAATATTCGGTATCACTTGACTGTTCCATAGAACACAAGCAATGCAACTCATTAGAGTCATAAAGAATTATCTTATCTTTTGAGCGACATTGTGACCGTGTGTAACAGTTTTTCAACTAATTGTAAGCATTTATTAAAAAACTTTCTTAAATAAATGTCTTTTTCGGTTAGAAATAATTTCAAGACAATTAAAAAAAGAAAGAACTAAAAAAAAAATTAATTCATTAGCGACAATTTTCGTTTTTTTTAACGCTTTTCACTTCTAACTTTCTACCTTTAGGGGGGGCTTCAGCCCCCATAGCCCCCTCCGTGGTGCGCCTATGCCCTGTAGTATATTTACTACACCCGAAGTATAGATGTGAATATTTCAATTATAAGAATGAAGGGAAGCATGGTTTAGAGAAACTAATTCTGACTTTATAACATGCGGTATTAACTCTGGATTAAAAGAATACAAAATCATTCAGCTATCATAGCAGGTGGTGTGTGCCATGTAATGGCGTGAATTTCTATCTAAAATTTTGAAACTTCATTATTCTCAAGTAGAGATTTGAACAAGCCATTCTGCCGTGTCATCTTGTAGTATATTTACTACACTCAAAGTACAGAGGTGAATATTTAAATTATAAGAATGAAGAGAAGCGTGGTTAAGAGAAACTAAGTCTGACTTTATAACATGAGGTATTAATTCTGAATTAAAAGAAGAAGACCCAATTCCCATATCTATTTTACAGAAAAAATAGTCATAACTGTCAAGGCTGATAAATGAGAAAAGCGTGTCGAAAGTTTGTGAAATTTCTAATGATTTTTGCTCATTACCTGTACACATCCAGATTACTTGTACACCTCCTCTTCGTCCAGCAAGCAATATGCTGCTACAGAAATATTCTTTTCAACCTTATCTTTTGTACAGCTGCGGAAAAAAAAGACCCACTTGTACATTTTTCGGCCGTCGTTCGTCGCACAGCAATGTTACAGATACCAATCGTTTACGATTGACGCACACTTTAATTTGCTATGCATAAAAATTGCATAAGGGGCCATCTACATATTAAAATTCGCACCAACTTTTTTTTTCTCAATAGCAACCCCTAGATTTCATTTCATAATTCAAAAATTTAGCTCATTTTAACCCCGGACACCCATTTTCAATAAATTTGGACAGAAAATGAGTGAGTTATGAGCACCCAAAATCCCCCTCCCCCTATGTTAAAATATTTTTTCATACTTCAATTCATATCTCATATAATATTGGTAGTAAGAAGTTGATTTTTATTCGTACTATTAGAACTAAACGACCCAAACATAATTTAATGTTATTATGATTTTTAATAAATTATTAATATGAATTATGAATTATTAAATTAATATTCAAAAAATTATGAATAGCGACCTAGCAAAATTTCGATGGAAATAGATGCAGAAATTAATATAACATGGCTGTGCAAAATTTCAAATTTTTACGTTCAGTAGGTTAATTTATATTAAATAAAATGTGTTATTTTCATGAGTTAAGGGACCATATATAAATTTATTAAGTGAAAGTTTTTTGAAAATAGCATAAAATAAATGTAAATTAGACTTATTTTGTGCAAAAACACAGTAAAAGATACCAGTATTAAAAATATCAAATTTTGAAGCAAATAAATTAGAGGTTTTTACAGTTTGTTGGGGATTCTATAAAGCATGTATTGTTGCGTCCGCTACCATATTCCCCCAAATAAAATATTTTCCAGCTATAGAATTAGATGCAGTAGATGTATGTCTTCTAATACAACGTCCTATTTCTGAAAAACTAACATCCTCAACTTTCCAGGCATGAATGTGACCTTTTTTAATATCGGAAACATTAGGTCTTTGGAATTCCCCATACTTTATCAAACATTCAAAATCACGTTTTTCTGTAAAAAAATTTTCATCTAACTATGAATTAAAATACCGCCAAAAGTCTTAAGAATATTGCACATTGCAGGCGATAGTATTAAATGAAGAAAGTGAAATAACAAACACAGTGATAATATTGGGTCGGCAAAAAAGTAATTGCGTTTTATACATGAAATTCAAACAAATAAATTTTCAATCATGAAACCATTCTTTAAGTTCGACCATAGCTGAGTCGAGCAATATTCATGCTTGTAGTCAGAAGAGCAGGGAGCCTCTAACTCCTGCCAACATTTCAGCTGTCTAAGAGAAACATCAAGGGAAACACTGAATAACAATTTCAAAATTACAAAGATTTTCAAAATCCTGAGCAGTCATTTTGCATTTTTCCCTTAAATCATGTGTACGAACCAAGGAAGTTATGAACTCACGGGTCATTTTGACCACAGACTAAATATTCTATTCTACCCTTGATATTCTCAGTACAAAAAACTTTAAGAGAGATGGGAACAATATTTTCCTTGAAAATAATATTAATTTCTTTTAATTCTCGCGAGCGAAATAAATGAAAGGCGAAAAGTTCGGAACCTACAAATAGCGTTTTTCAATTTGCAGAAAGTCCCTTAAAAACGCGCAAAAATGAATTCACAATATCTCCAAGAATTATCGTAGAAAATTGGTGAAAATTTATATTTAGGGTAATTTGAAGGTTTTCTTTCGTTTAATTAAGTCAAAATATGGGGTTGCCATTGAGAAAAACGAAGTTGATGCAGAATTAAATATGAAGACGGCCCCCTATGCAAATTAAATTAATAGTAAATTAAAGTACGCGTTATTTGCAAACGAATGGTATATATAACTTTGCTATACGACGAACGATGGCGAAATAAAGAGCAAGTGGGTCTTTTTTTTCCGCAGCTGTACAATTGTACAATCAAAAATTCGAAATAGACTTTCAACAAATACACTTTTAAAACTGGTTTATTGCTATGATAAGGTACCAGAAATTAGATTATGCAGAAATTTCAGAATTGAGTGGAATTTTAAATTTTAGCCAAATAAAAAATTTTGGCATTTCAGTTTATTTCAAATTTGTGAGCTTATTTTAACTTTATCGAGTTTACGATATGTATCTATGTATAATCCATTTTTAAATGAATTGGGTGAGATTCTTTATGATTTAGAATAATCATTAATAGTTAAAGAAAATTAGTTAAAAATTAAAAGAAAGATTGATCAGTTAGTCCTAGCGCCTACTCACTTAATGGAGGCTGCGTTGGCCGTTTTAGTTAAGGAACTTGTCTTAGATACTCACTCAGATTACAGGCCTAGAGTTATACGGGAACATGGATGGGGCACGAGCCCCTCCAATAATTTACTCAATTATAGGCAAAATTGAAATCACTTAACTAATTTTCTGTTTTAGCATATAAGACAGCCAATGCAAAATTCGTGTTTTGTATTTATTTGGCTTTTTTTCCCACAGACTCTGTGGGGAAAAGAAGAAATATTGGACTCAGCTAATTTTAAAATAACGTTTTGAAGTATTTTTAACACCTGCAGCAAATTCTGTTTCTTCTTTTTTCAACGGGCCATAAGTAATCTAGATTTATTTTTGTGGTATTACGGCCATTTATCTGCACTAGGGGTATAGACCG
>JAWZYV010000227.1:0-20654 GCA_038373885.1 Cheiracanthium punctorium
CGGCTGGCACATGCAGTATGCCAGCACAGTGCCATTGCCTTCCCGGGCTTCTGGCAAGGTGCTTCTCGGGCGACCACTTTTGGTACGATTCGGTTACTTTTTGCAGTGCCGAGCCGGTCCTGGACGTAAAGGCACTAGCAAGGTACTCCGCCAGCAGGTGTGTGTTTGCTGGGTATTTACCCCCCCCCCAACCCTAAATCATTGTACTTTTCTAAGATTCTATCTATCCTTTCCTACAAAATTGCTTTAAAAAAAAAGACAAACAAAACAGTAAAATTATATTTCAACTTCTCGTGTTCTAGCTGAGTGTGCACCCCTTTTTCCGCTTGCATCCCGGGGGGGGGGGCAAACCTCGCCAGCCCCTAGCTTCGGCCCTGGCCCCAACTGCGAGCTTTTTATTGAATTCATTGCAGATACATGTATTCAACAAAAGCACAATCCATAATAAAATTAAGGGGATGGTGGACACCCAAATCATCAAAATTGGCCCTCAAAAATGTGTTTTTTTTCTTTTTACATACTAATATTCTACAGTTAAAGCTCAACCATGGAGAAAAACCGCGTACGTCTACGGCAATTTTTTAAAAAGATATTAGGGTTTGAAAAAATTAAAAGGGACAGTTAAATGTCCACAAAAATGCAAACAAACGCATAAATAAATACGTCACAATTTTTATTGAACGTTTTACAAAATAAGCTAATATTCGAATGAAGTTATTTTAAAAATATCTTTTCTTAAGCTAAAATCATAAATAAAATTATTTAGAAGAGACGGTATTAAAGGTAAATGGAAAATTACACTTTAAACTGTATTTTCTCCAAATCAAGTTTTTTTGTGATTTTCTTGCCTTCAAAATGCTCCATGCGACTTAATTTTGGTCGGAATTGTACAAAATTTACTACAAACATTCTTCTCATATATTACAATAAATCTGTGCATCCTTTTTAAATATGGTCAAAATTTCAATTATGAAATTTCACTTTTATTTACGAAAACTGAAAAATTTCGGGGAAGTTTGGTATATATCCATGAAAATTCTTCTAAAAAATTAACTACTCGGTCGAATCAAAAACCGATTCACAGACATTCTTTAAATATATTTTTATGCTATTATAAAACAAAATTACTAAAAAAAAGTTAAAATTAAAACGCATGGAGCATTTAAACTAAAAAATTAATTAATTTTTAATTAATTACTAATATTTTTAAAATTTATTTTAATTTTTTTCAGTTGTTTATAATGCTTTTAGTTTAATATATTGAAATACAAAATTTCACAATCCTATCTTATTAACAGTAATGGCACCAGACTTTCCCCGACGGGAGGGCCATCTTCCCCGACAGGGGGGACAAACGATAACCCCCCCAAATTTTACGTTTCAGTACTTCACAGCCTCTCAAAAAAGTATTCGAATAAGAGATAAATTTCCTACTTTGGTTTCGTATATTAAAAATTATTATGATGAGCTGGTCATTAATTATCTCTTCTTGGTTAACAGGAAAGCCCAGTGATTTTCACCAAAGTCGTAGTTAAAAAGGTCGTTACGAAGGCAACTGTCAGCAGATCGGGCAACTCTGCTTACCCTAGAAATGTGGATCTTGTTCGCTGGTTTCTTCGAATCCCGAGAAACATACTCCGAGCTGCAGATAATCAATATTCAGTATATGAATATGGTATAATTCCAAGCAGAATGAGAATGGAAGTGAACGGAACCTCTACAGTCGGGTCAGACACTGAATGGAATTTTTTATCTAGTTGCAAAACTTCCTTCGTTTTTCTAAACCAACAAATTCTCTAAAAAAAATCCCCGACGGCACTCCCCGACAGGGGAGCCAGTGATACCCGACGGGGGGTGCATGTCCCCCCCCACCGATCCCCCGCTGGCGCCACCCCTGCTTATTAAATTTTAAAAAAATTTCTAATGTCCACCATCCCCTTAATTTTTAATCGAAATTTCGTCTTTTCATTTCAGATAATTTTCTGAGAATGTGTCTGGAAATAACATTTGACGATTAAAATTATTCGGATCATCATTTATTCAGGTTGAGTGGAGAGTGAGACTAAGCTTCCCTTAAGACCAAGGGCATGGATCCGGGCCCAGCTTTCACCTATGCCGGTCTCTGAGTACCCACTCTCTCCCCGGTTTGGCCTATCCCGGTCTCCCGGTATCTAAGTCTTTGCAAATACCTTTTCAGAGTAAAATTAGAGTTTATTGTTACAATAATGGTTATTGCTACAAGATTAGGTTATTGATTAAGGCAAAGCTACACGAAAGTTATACATCTAAAGGGGATTATGCTTTAGGTGTGGACTTTTGAAGGCGTTCTAGAGCATAAGCACGTTACAACTGGAGAAAATCAAATCACCCAAAACTCTAGACCGTTAGATCGACTGCAACGTGGTATCCCAGAACCCTAGATTAGCCAGTTTTAGCCATCTACTACTTTCAATGGTCTTAAGCACTCGGCCACTGTTATTGTTTCAAATCAATTGGAGAACATACATAAAAAAATTGTTTGAAATAGGAAAGAGTAAAAATGTTGTACACATAAAAATAAATAGAGGTAAAAGATTAAAAATTGAACAGTGATAAATTACCATGACTGAGGAAAATCACAAGTTGGACACCCCATAATAAAAAAAAAAGTTTTTTAAATAAGCGTTTTAAAAAGAAGACAATGACACCTGTTTCAACTAGACAACCATGTTACTAAATGAATTTTTCTCAAAATAGATTTTTCCGTAACCACTCAAAACAACCTAATTTTTATTAATTTTATCCAGTATTTTTTTATATTACTTTTTTTCAAATTGTCGGCAGTACTTTTAATCCTGCACGAAACTTTTGAAAATATTTTTCCAGAGGAAAAATTTCTCATAAAATTTATAACAGTAATTGTTATTATTCCAAATCATGAAGCATATTAATCCCCCATCCTTCCACACCAAAACGCACAAAGCCACAAATAAATAAAATTGATTACTGGTATCAAAGATATATCAAACATTAAACTATATAGAAATATTTGACATGAATATTTCTTAAGAATCTATGTGAGGAATTATTATATATTTTTTTTATAAACACGCATCACAGAGACAAAAAAATCGTTTCAGAAGAAAGATAAATATTGAAAAATAAGTAATTAAGCTCCAAGTACGCGTTAACATTTTAATTCCATTGAGAATGTTTTGGAATACATTTAGGACAAATGATATTTGTTGATCAAGTATTATCAGATAAAATCAATTTAATTTAATTAATTTACATATTAGACTTTTAAACTTTATTTCATATCCAAGCTCACAAATGATAGTGACAAGTAACGTTATTTTACAGTCATTTTAAAATTCTTAATTTGAAATTAGAAACTCCTACTTTAAAATTACTTTTCAAAAATCTTAAAGTTATTCAGAAAATTAAAACTGTAAAGTTACACATAATATAATTTATCTTCATGTAATTAAAATATTCAACAAATTATTTTTATTTTTAATTAAGTTAATAATAAACTATTGTCTTGCATATGGAGCAGACTCGTAGACTTTTAAAACATTTGTTTTTCTGTGCCATTGAAAAATTACTGTAATATAAAATATACATTTTTTATTTTAAAAAAAATTAATCAAAGCAGAAAATTTTATCTGTTTAATAAATAAAAATATAATATATATAAATATGTATTTACCGTATCTTTCTCCATTTAGTCTTTCCTGTGTTATCTCGCTAGGTAAGCGATCAGTTATTTCACTTCTATAGTATAGTCCACTATGTTTCTGGTTTTTAAAATATTTGCTGATCCGGATATTCCACTCCACAGACCTGTGTGGAGTTCTTCGGATCTTGAGGGCAGGGGGAGGGGGTATATTGTTTTTTCCCCTTTTCGCTTTTCTCCTTGCCCACTGCAGGTGGAGCTCGCTTTAAATCATCGGATTGGCGTTTTCTTACAACTTTCGAGTCTTGCAGATGCAGACTTGTTTGTCCCGTTTGTGCTTTGTCTCCGACACATAAGAAAATTCCGGCGACTACTCATATTTCCAATCAATCTTCGCATATGTTTCAAGTTTAGTTCCTTGTATCCGAAATAGGCAACACTAAACCTTTTACATTGTCTGGGTTTAAAATGGAACAATAGTTTTTGTCTGCTACCTCTGGAGTCCCAACGAGAGTTCTACACCAGAAAGCAGATGCAAGAAGTGTTTGCTTTTCCAAAACAAATCCACATGCTGTTCATTTGTGAAACACATAATGGAACTGAAAAATGGCTTTTGGGGGTGTCGGCAACTCCCTGGTAAACTAATAGCTTTCATGCCAGGAACAGGCATCACTAAGAATTTATAATGGTTCTTGACCCCCTCACTATACCCATCTTTAAACTTAAAAAGATATCTCACTACTAATTAATGGATTGGTGTTTCGTCAATGGAAAACACTTGCTTAGCGCTTAGTTGAAAATACGATTTCCCTTAGAATTTTTTTGGACACTGAAAGGAAGCATAAGTTTTCGGAGAGAAAAATGTTTTGCAGAACACAAGGTTTTTGCCGCTAATGTGTAGTGTATCATCCCATATTTAAATTTTACAGAGCTGCTTGCTTCCAGATATTTTCAAAGGGAAAAACAAATTCTTCAATGGAACAAACTTCATAAATAAAAGCTTATAATCATGGAGTGTGATGACAGGGTTACGAAGTTTTTTTTTTTTTTTTGTTTGTTTGTTTTTATTTAAAAGCCTTTTTATGATTACCATAGCCCTTTCGAGTTTCGGGTAGACCTAGTGCTAAAAATTCTCATTACTTTATTGAATTTCAAAATATATCACAATGATCTGTCTAATGCAGGACATTACTGAAATGTGCACATAAAACTTCAAGCTAATTAGTCAGCTTCAAACTTTCTAGCACATATTCATTGAAATTTCAATTAAGAAATGTAGTGGCTAACAATGCTGGAAAACTTTTTATTGTGTACAAAGTAGCTAATTAATCAGAATTATTTCCTCGGAGTTACAAATGCTGTAAAAATATTAACACTAAAACTAGCTGCTTACCCGTTCTCCGCACGGTAGGAGACGAATATTTTCCTTACACATATAATTCGAATTAAACCCAGTGATAGGAATCTCTAATAGTGAAAAATTGCTGGAATGGAATTCTGACGAAAAGCTGACTCCATGAGTGGAAATCTGAGACGATTGCAACATGATAACACAAAAACTACGTCATTGTCACTGGCGATCAGAAAAGTAAGAACTTTACAGTATGCAGAAGAAACTTTTCTCTTTCGAAAAATGCCTTGTTTCTACATCATATAATTCTGTTTTTTAGGTTTAATTTATAGCATTCATACATACCACATAAATAACATTACCATTACATGATGTTGAATACTATTTTATTTTATCTTGCATTTCGTAAAGCGTGGACAATGCATTAGTAGAGTTATGTTGCAGATGACTTTATTAAATTTTACCTAAATTTAAAAAACCTACACGAAACAATCGATGCACATTGTACGTTCAGAAACCAAAAATGCATCCTGTTTCCGTGAAGAGCTTGTCGTTTTCGTAAATGAAAACATTTGTGACGTAACTTAAGCGGAAAAGCTTATTACCCTTACTAAACTTTTAATACAGTATCACATTTGTTACATAAAACTGACGTTGATCTCACTGCCAATTCACACTAAATAAATAAATAATTTCATTTTTTATTTTTAACACAGATTAATTGCATAGTGTCAAATTCAATATTAAACAACATCTGAAGTCGTTTCTAGAGCTCTTGGTCTTGTAACTGGAATATATATGAAAAAATAAATAGAACTTTAATATATAAGTCATTTATTTGAAATATTCCAAGCACATCGGATCACGTTATTCGGAAGGATTCCACAAACGCCATGGGAAGAAAGAGCAATTAATTTCATATTATATTTTGTATTCCTTGCGAGTGCCTTTGTTATGTACATGATTGCAATATCATTCTCGTACACGATGCTTATGCTATAGTCTCTGGTGATTTATTTTGGATTTCATTTCATATTCCTGACTTTTCATACTTTCGAAATTTTTGGTGCTTTGCGCATGTCAATAATCGATTATCATTTCCCATTACGGCTGCCAATTAAATAGTTTTCCATATCGCTTCTTCCACGTTAACGACGTTAATCTGCCTTTTTCTAGTTTAAAAAAAAAACGCGTATGAAGTTTCATTGCTTCAATTTATACACACAGAGGGGTTAGGCAAATACGCACCCGGCAAAAGCGCTTCCTTATGTCCGCCGAAGCAGCACATACGTTAGCGTGTAATGTGCTTGTCCGGATAATCTGACAGCAAAACAGAAGACAATGGCGTGAAAATGACGTCACACGCGAAGGAAATAAAATGAAAAATATACAGAATTACACGCTTAAATCTATTGATTAAAACTAACACTCATTTATTGATTAAATTTCTTATCGGCCGATTTAAATCCTTTTACGCCAAAAAATACTCATTCAAGACAATAATTTGTGAATGCCTCAATTCGCCCCAGCACTCCCCATCCGCTATATTCTATTTAACTCATTTTCCGCAAAAATCTTGTCTACTTGAGTATTCTGTCTGTCTCTTCCCCCCACGATCCATATCCTATTACTGTCGCCGTCACGTGACCACGCTCTTAACGGATAACGGTTCATAGTAAAAAACGTGGTCAGGCCATAGTTGTGTGTGTATTCCGCTGGTGATAGTTTTAAGTTATATCCGAAGACCAAATGCATCTTTTTCATATTCAGAGTTGTGAAATAAATTCAACCTAGATATGGAGGAGATGCTTTAGGTAAAGATTTCGCTTTAATGACATAGTTTTTTACGATTGGATTATAAAAAGCTGTTGTAAAACAAATGAAGTTATGATATTTCCACCCAAAAAGTGAGTAAGTAGTATTTTACCTTTTTCATGTCAATAAATTGGGTTGCTTCTTTAATTAAATCTCACAGCTGGTTTAACCATGATTGCATTTCTGTATTCTGACTGTACTGTGAATTCGTTTTATAACGAGAGACTATAATAAAATTATATTCTATTTATTAAAAAATACTTTTTTATAGTGTATTAAGATATATGTAATGTATTTGATTTGATTTAAAATTTATTTTCTCGGGCTTATAATAATAGATTACAGCTCTGATAATAAAAAATGAAGAAAACGAATCATTCAATATATTAATCAAAAACAGTGTTAATTAAAAAAGGGCTTATTTTGCAAAAACGCTCATTCTATAGCTTAAATAATAATCATAATTGAGTACAGTTAAATTAATCAAAAACGGACAGACACTCCTCATTTTTGATTATTATTTAGCCTAAATGGAGCTGTTGTATAATGCTCAAAAATTGAGAGTTTTTCGCTCCATTGATTTTTGTCGAAGAATTGAGCAAATTTTACTCAATCGGGAAAATGGCTGTTTGAAGTCAAAAATTGAGTAAAAATATATTCCGTTTTTGGTTATTATTTTACTCAATAGATTTAAGCGTGTACCTGAAAAACTTCGATTATTTTTAATGCGCAAATATGTTAAAATTATATTTGTTTCATATTTAATGCGTTTTCACTTTTTTGGGTCTTAAGAGCTGTAGAAATGAGTGGTTTCACTTAATTATTAAATTGAACAACTTAAGTGGTATCAATGGATTCCGTTGCTACGGAGACTGTAGCAGTGTTAAAAATAGAATATGAAATGATTATAAATAAATCAGTTTACTTTGCTAGAACTGCTATTTTGGCGTAATTAACGTCGGCAGTCGATGGCAAATAGCCAAAATGAATCACACATTAAACTTGACAATAAATGCAACAATTTAAAGGCATTACCAGCTAGTCATACTGGGTTTAAAAAGTATTCTCATTCATCTTAAACAGCATTCGTATTTATAAAGACTTCCTATTTTTTTACACCTTGTTTGGCGGGATTTTAAAATATTATCTATTCATACGCTCGTACCACCAACTCATATCAATCGGGGCATAGAATTAGCAATACAAATGAAAAAAATTAATTTTCTGAAATTTGGCTATTAATTTTCTGAAATTTAGTTATATGCCATTCTAACTTTTACCAGAAAAAGAAATTTCCGCAGCACTACTTTAACGAATAAGAATCAATGATTTTTTACACATTCGATCGCCAAAGTGCCAGCATACACCATTTTGCGAGATTTTTTTCAAGGAATCATTCGCAGCATTGAAATAACCGCAACCAAAATGGGAAATAGTAATCTCTCACTCATATGGTTTGATCGCCAAAGTACAACAGGTATCTACTTGAAAAGGAGCAGTATTTTAAATTATTAACGATGAATAAAACACATTAAACCATAGTTAACTATGATGTACAAAATGGGAGAATTTCAATGACCTTAAATTTGGCGGAATTTCCCCTCACTTTAATCAATTTACTTAATTTGGTGAAAATTCTCAAGTTAGATCGTTTAAATTCGCCTTAATAACTGCTTTATCTCTGCACTAATAACTGATAAATTGAAAAAAAATTAAAGCTAAACTCTTATAAAACATACACTTGTTTTTAAACATAATATTTCGCTACACTCTCAGTAAGTTGCGCCAAGCCCAAAACTGTGCAAATCGGTAGAACCTACTACTTTCTCAAAATGCGCCGTATCATCCATTTTATTTTTCGCCAAACTAAAAAAAATGATACATATTGGTCTCAGATATCGCCAAGTCCTTATTCTTTTATGTATAAAAAACATTGCATTCCCCAGGTAGCACAAAGATATTGACGAATGTCCACCGATATCGGGCAATATTTTGAAAGTCTCTGAATGTCATACATTGAATTTACGACATCTGCCGATATTGGCAGATATTAATTAAAAGTAATCCTTTTTAAAAACATTTAAGAGAATTTCTTCAATTATTTTATAACCTTATCATTCAGAAATAACATCCTAATATTTGTTTTTTTCATTTAGTCCAATTTTTTAGCGATATACTCATTTCAATGTACTATTTTAAACATTGGTGAATATCAGGGAATATCGCAGAAATGATATTCTGTTTACAACATTGGTGAATATCAGGGAATATCGCAGAAATGATATTCTGTTTACAACATTGGTGAATATCTGGGAATATCACAGAAATGATATTATGTTTACAACATTCAACTCGCGCATGCGTACTAATCGTTATTCTTGGCGTGCGGGAGGAACAGGAATTCCCAAACATCAACAACGTGGGAAGTCGGAGGCCGCCATTGAACTTATTTCAGGATACATTTTACTGATCGTCATGGCAAAGGATATAGAATTATCTTCTAAAATGTAAGTACATCTTTTATGTTATTTAACTGTCATTTACAGTGTTTTTTTATATATTGATTTATGTATTGTTTGTTTATATGATGCAACAAAGAATATGCTGCACATCAAATCAGTATTTTTTTTCTACAATTGTGTAAATATTTCGTGAAAGGTGTTTTTGTCTGCACTTTCTATGTTAGCGATATTTTGAAAGAGAACGTAAATATATTTGCCGTTGCGGCCATTATGTGAAATATTCTTGTACATTTTTATTGTGATTGTTATAGTGCACAAAAAATACTGAGTTATTTTTGATATAGTGCACACTAAAAATATAATATCGAAGCTTTGGGGGGGGGGGGGGTGATTTCAGCTTCTTAGAAGCAAAGAAGTTTATCTTCATCGCAGTTTATACCAGAAGTTTTAATTTAGTCTCGGAACATATTTCTAATTTTTTTTTTGGGGGGGGGGGGGAGGGCGAGTATAGAGCTTTTGAAACGTTTAAAGCTCAACTTCGTGTGTTTAAAATTAATGTGAAGAAACACAAGAATTACATTCAATATTAAGTAGCTAAGAAAATTGGAGGAAATACAAATTATTTTTTTTTATTGTTCAGTGGTTAGTCTAGTAGTTCGCAGCGTACTTTGAGTTTCATTTTGCCTGTGATTTACCATCATTTCAGGGTTGGGTTTTTGACTTCAAAAACTGGTTTTCGACATGACAAGCATCAAAATCTGGTTTAAACCGTCAAAAACTAATTCATAAAAGAAAGAGAACAATATGCAAACTAATTATGCAGTATATTGCATTAAACTAAATGCCTAATTAAAATTAATTATATTAAAATATAATAATTATACTAGCACATAAGTTGTGCTCACTAAGAATAATTAGTTTAATACCATTTATATAATACAAATTTATAAATTTAATGTATACAATATTATATATAAAAATTGTATATATCAGTGGCACAGCCAGAAATTTATCATGTGTGTGTGTGTGGTTACAACTACTGCAACTCACATATATGTATACGTGTGTGTGTGATACGGGAGTGAAGAATATACCTTTTGTATGACGAAGAATATACTTCTTGTATGACAAAAAATATTCCTCATTGGAGGGGGTTGTGACTTCCCTATCCCCCTTGGCTACGCCACTGATATATGTAATTAATGAATAATATTCTGCAGTTTTTCAAAAATTTGAACTAAAGTATGGGTAAACATTTCCTAGAAGAAACATCAAGTTTATTTTTGGTTTAATCTAAATATCTAAATTGAAAAGGCTTTAACGAATAGCCAATAGCATAGCAATTTCACTCATTTAGACTAAAGAGATAAAGATCAGATCGTTTTAACTATCAGTATACTAAAGTTTTCCATTCAAAATAGAATTAGTAAAAAATTTTGGGACTTGGATGCTATGAGTAAGCACATCTTTACAAAGTACATAATGGTCTTACTTCTTAAAAATAAATAAACCTGATAGATGTAAACAAAGTAAGCATTTTTCACTGATTATAGTGCTTTATTTTTCTAAATATTAATTGATTAATTCATTACAGATATTGAAGTACAAGCTATTTTGCAATAAAGTAAAACACTTAAAAGTATTGTTTATTTTTTCCACTCAATATTTGAGGTTTTTGACAGTTTTTGGCATGATGGTTTAAACCATGGTTAAAACTGTCAAAAACTAGCCAACCCTGCATCATTTGTTTCCATCGCATAACTTTTACTGCTTTAAAAATCTCAATTTTTTTTTCTGCTGGAGCCCAATCATGACCCACAGCAAATTTTAGTTAATGAAATTTGTAACACATATCTTGTATCTTGATTATCAAATTTATAATTTTAGAAAAGTTGGTCACGAGATATTTTGATATGGCGTGCCATACCTAAGATTTTATTTTGTTGAAGACTGTGTATCAAATTGTAACCTAAGTTTCGTCTGTAAGCTAAGTAAACAGTCAGATATTCGGGGGGGGGGGGGGGGCTTACAGTTGCCTTAACCACCAGTCTGGATACGTGCCTTAGTTCGTTATATACTGGGTTTGCTATAAGAGTTCGACTGTATAGGAGAGATGAGAAATGATGATCTATCATATAATGAAATATGGTTATTTTTCCCGTGGTTTTCTCCAGTTGTTGTAATGTGAATATTCCTTCTCGGTCCAAAGGCATTCTCCCCCCCCCCCAGGGGTTGCATTTCAGTTTTTCATTTGGTTGTGCAACTGCACCCCCTATTTGCCACCCCTGATCCCCCCATTACGCAGATAACTTTTTTAGTTTTGCTGTAATTAAAAGCAGCCTTGTGGACACTATTAACAGAGAATTGCATTATCTAAAATTATTCGAACTCAGTTACAGACAGCGCTCGAAAGTTGTGGTTGTCTGCTTACCCAGGGCAGTCAGATTTTTAAACGGGCAAGTAAAACAAAGAATTCAGTTGCCCTTAGGGCAACCAAAAAGAAAAGAATTTTCTTTCATGGAAATTATCAAAAAGAGTAGAAAGAAAGAAACTACTATTGTTTTATCTTCAGTGTGCTCGTTTCCTATTTGTTTACAAGCAGCCGATCACCGTCAAGAGAATTCTGCCATCATAGTCAAATCATACGTAGTCAAAAATCCATTTTTCATAGTAACGGCCGCAATTAAAAAAAAAAAAAAAATTGTATAGCAAAAGTTGCATGGGCAACAAACTGTACTTGCAGGCGACCAAAATAATTTCAGAGATTGCCCGAGGGGCAGCACAAAAAGAAAACAAAACACAAGATTCTACCCTTAGTTACAGACATTGCGGATAAGTTATTTGTAAAAATATTTCATGTTAATGTACGGGCTATTTTGCTTCAATATTGTCATTTGTAAAACTTTTTGTTTTGACTTCACCCCCTTTTTAATTAGTTTTTCTTTCTACAGAAAAAAGAAGTCCTCCCATGTTACGTGTGTCCTTTATGACACAGCTAGAGTGAAAGAACCTGAACGCCAATATCATAGGTTTCCGAAAGACCCAATAATGTAAGTGTTAATTTTAGTAAGAGTATACCATGTGTTACTCATTTTGTAATGAAGGTATCAACAAATTCTTTATGTATGGTAATGTACAATGTAGGGATGCACCGAATATTCGGTATACTGACAGTATACCTATTCGATTGTATACCGTGACGGTTCGGCCAAATACTTAAATATTCGACAACCGAATAGTAAACAAATTTAAGTATTCCCCAATTAGTAAACAAATACATATTTTTTATATCAGGAATGAAAGATATAGTATAGTACCACAGTACTAAATTGATTCAAGTTGTTACTAATATCACACGTGAATAAGCGTCAGAAACCCGTATAAAGTCCCCCTACCAAGGCACCCCCATCCTTGGCAGATAGTCCTAACGTAGCATTCCACAATCACACACAAAAAAAAAACAATATCCCAATGAAATTAGTTTTAATGTAAGAGAAAACACTCAGATGTTAAATTTGAATTTTGTTGCTTTTCAGTTTTTCTTAAATCATGACACATTGCATTAACCTGTGCTATTACTAACTGATTTAAATTTGAAACAGTAATCAGGAAAAAAAAACTCATAACATTAGGGTAATTAACTCCTAAAGTAATCAATATGCTTATTCATTAGGGATGAGAATTCATTTGTGGTGAATAGTCACTGTTATGCCATAAAAGTGTCATTTGTTTATATTTAAATTCTAGATTTCCCTATAAAAACAATTTTATGGAAATTTACCTTCCATGGCCAACCTAAAATTGGTACTTACGTATTATCCCGGTGGTCATTCCAGCCAAACTATTTTTCCGTCAAACGAGTTGCCAAACTGCTGCCCCAATCGTATTCAAAACCATTAATAATTTCATATGTCCAGCATTTCTCTTGGCAAAATAAATTGCTCGTCTTGGCAGACTGCCGGGATAATACGTAAGTACCCTAAAATTTATCACTAACAGTCTGTTATCTGTTATTACTTTTTTTTTTCTCTACCAAGTCTAAGCAAATTTTGGGTGCCACTCAGGGGCGTAGCCAAGGGGGGGGGGGTAGGGGGGTCATCCCCCCCATGAGAAATTTTACACGTATACATATATATGAGTTGTAGTAGTCGTAACCCCCCCCCCTATGAAAAGTTTCTGGCTACGCCCTTGGTGCCACTAATAATACTTAACTCAAACTAAAACCCAATCTAATTAAAAATTATTGGATCTGGGGATCAAACTTGCTGGTTAGTATTGTTTCATTAATTAATTAAAAAACTAGTATAAAACAGCATACTATACCATTTTGATATGTTTTGAAATGAGCAATGTATTTTTTAATTAATAGTTTTTCCAATAACAATGGTTTAAAATATTCATCAATTTTATTTTTTTTCTACTGTCAATTATTTTAAGAGTAAAAGAGAGTAACAAAAAGTCAAATCTGATTCTTCCGCTAATTATTAATTTAAAAATGCAAAATTTCCTGATTTTGATGGGGGAAACTTACTAATTTCATTCTGATAATTTAAACCTTTAAGCAAACCATGTGGTTAAAATATTTTAGCTAATTTTATCGTGTAGCAATTACATGTCTGAAAAGCTTTCTTTTTTCTTTCTTTTGTAGCTGCTGCTGCTTTGAAGTTTAAGGAGGTTTTGTTAAATATGTTTGGTCGAAGTTTAGCTGAAGCATCTGATTAGAATTAAAAAAAGATTCGTGATTCGGATTGTTCCTTAACATTTGTTATTGTGGACAATTATACTGAAAACTTATAAAGATAATTTTGTTTTTAAAAATAAAATATGAAAATCTGTTTCATGTAATTTTTTGGAAAGAAAACTTAATTTGAAGTGTGTTTATAATTAGGGATATTTAAAATATTAAAAATGTACAGTACTAATTTTTTACCAGTGTTAATCCTTTTCCAGTAAGCTGTTTAAAGCGCATTTTGTTTTGCATGAATTAAAACTTAAATTAGTTTTTAAAATTCACAATTGTGCAATTTTAAGCATTACTCAATTTTAATAGCATTTCCAATTTAATGAAAATCTTAAAATATAGCCCAAAAAAGATTTTAATCCATTTATTTCAAATCAAAATTTATTTATTTTAATATTTTCTTCTTCTGTTGTTTACAACCAATAATATTTGCTTTTCAATCAAGTTACAGTAGAACCCTGATTATCCAAGGTGGTCAGAATCAAACATGCCTCGGATAACACTGACAATCATAATCACAATTACAGTTTTAAACATACAGATCATGTCCAGACTTCGAAACGATTACAGTCAAATGTAATTCGCTATAAGAATGCTATTTTATAAATTCTACAGAAATAGTGTAATAAAATTGCATTACTTCAGAATTTTCGGAATATTTGATTTCACTAAGATCAAGATTACTACTTTTTTGCAAATTTAACAGTAACCGGTCATAATCCTTTTAGGAATTGGCCATAGTCGTAATCCTTATCAATTCTTGTAATCAATTGCAGATGGATGTGTAATCATCCGAAGTCTGATCATGAATCTTTTACATTAACCAAGGTGTCACATTGAATATCATGGAGCATTGCATAACCAAGGTTCTACTGTACTTTGAAACATTATAAAGAAATGTATTTAATCACTCGTAACTGGAATTATCATTCACCCCTCTTGTAATTTTTAATGAAATCCAAAGGCTTAAGAGATTAACTTTCAATACAAATATATTGAAAATGAATTCATTGTATCTAAGATGCATTAGTGCTTCATTGAAATTAATATAAATTAGGGGGGGGGGGGAATAACCTCCAATGGCAAATTACATTTTGTGGGAAACGTTTCAAGGTAAGTACAGAGTAAAAAAAAAGGAATATGAGCATATTACTGGAATTTTTTTTTCTTTAATAGTTATTATTTTACTCGAAGAAAAGCTCTATTTATACTTCCTGCCCCCTCCCTTTTCCCTTTACACATATGGCAAACATTTATTGTATACTTTGAAATTGGTCATAACTCCCACAATCTTTCTGAAAAATTCTAGATAAACTGTGTTGACCAAAGAAAAGAGTATGCAGTTTGATTTAACACTGAGGTTGTTATAGCAGAGCTGTATTAATTAAAAGTATATTGTCTTTGTGGATTTTATGAGTAGTGGCTACTATAAAATCCAAAGTAAATTTTATATTCTATAGGTGATTATAAAATAGCTGCCTATAGTAATAGTTTCAACTATTTGTTCAAGCTTTTAATTGCACTCTACAATATAAATTGCTGCAAAATTTGAGTATTAAAGGCCTTTACGTTCTCCAAAAGGTGAGTCAAGAATGTGTGTGAAGAACGATCTTTTAGCACCATCAAATGCAAACTCGTACAAAAAATTTTTTCCCAGTCATTAAAAAAAAAATGTTTCCGCTAACTTATTAAAGCATCAGGTCAATATTGTATGCTTGGACTCCTGTTTGTGAGGAAAAATTTTGATTGTAAAAGAAATTGGGGGGGGGGGAGGGGACTTGACTAATTAATATTTCACATGTAGACATTTTTTTGGTTTGAAATTATAACTCAAAAGAGAATTTTTTAATGCTTTATTTCATGTTAAAGCATTAAAAAATTCTCTTTTGAGTTATAATTTCAAACCAAAAAATGTCTACATGTGAAATATTAATTAGTCAAGTCTCCCCCCCCCAATTTCTTTTACAATCAATATTTTACCTCACAAATAGGAGTCCAAGCATACAATATTGACCTGATGCTTATAGGGCTGATTGGAGAAACATGAAAACAATATTCAGAAATGTTGGAAACCAATATTGCTCAATGTCAAAAAATAATATTTAGGAATATCAGAAAAAGATATTCCTGGATACCTGAAAACAATATTCAGAAATGTTGGAAACTAATATTGCTCAATGTCAAAAAATAATATTTACAAATATCAAAAAAAGATATTCCTGGATATCTGAAAACAATATTCAGAAATGTTAAACTGATATCTCTGAATGTCAAAAAATAATATTCAGGAATATCATTTAGGGGGGGTCCATTTAATATTGCCCAATATTGTAATTTTGATATTGGGCAATATCTCTGTGCTACCTGGGTCCTGTACTAAATTCGCAGGCAGACGATATTTTAATTAAAAAATAACCTAGCAAATATCCTAAACAGAAAAAAAAGATTTTCTTTTATTTTTAATTCAAGAATCTAAATCATTTAATAAATTCGCCAAACATGGTAACCTCGATGCTTATTTCTCACTTTTTCACTACAGGGGTTACAATTGCGGAATTACGGAGAGTAAAAATTAGTGTTTTTGGGGTTTTTTATCAATATCTCCTAAACTAATTCGAATTTCGAAATTTAAATTAGCGGAAGACCTTCCTCGGAATTTTCTGAATCCGTGGACACCTCGATCGAAACTCAACTCCCGGCCGTTTCGGAGGAGATGATGCTACACAGAGACAGACGCGCACAGATTTTAATAGTATAGATAGAAGAAGATAGCTTTAATGACGTTTGATTATAATTTTATTCTTCTAAATTGTAACGCAGCGCAGCCCGCCTAGGAGCCCAGATCCCATACGCGGAAGCATACTCAATGGGTAATCCGGCCCTGTTTAGATATGATCCTTCCCTCGTGACCCCCCCTTTCCTTCTCTATAATTTTTATGATCTTGTAGCAGTTACGGTAGATTTGGATTCCATAAATTAATTATTTACAAACATAGGAGACTGCTTTTCAAGACGAGGAAGGCTTTTTGAAAGGGGGGGGGGGGGGTTCGAATACGAAAGTAACAAATTACGCACACACAATTCACACATTTTTCTATAAACCATTTTTTGATTTTGAGTCTTTTTTTTTTTATTATGGGTTTGGGGCAACTACCCCTTCCATCATTACATAAATCAGGCTCGTTGTGACTCCCCCTTCCCTTGCTCTCCATGGATATCGATTGGCGCACATATTTACGAAACGGCTGCATATTTTTCTGCCAAGGAGGAACGTCTGAGCACATAGAATATTGTGTGCATACTTTAGTATTATTATAAAATAAACTAGTAAGACCAATGGTCTTCTAAAGAGAAATTCTCTTTCAGCAGCACAATGTGGTATGTGTGCACATGATCAAGGCCTTTCTGAATTTTGGTCCCTTGTCCAAGCTCGACTTGGGCCCTCTTTTTTTAAGGGGTGGTGGTGGTTAATCTAGTCCCCTTAGTCGAGGACCATTTTGGGGGGGGTCATGGCCCCCCTCCCTGGAACCGCCACTGCACACACTATTAAGGAGATATTTCAGAGTATCCGTGCTCTCAGGAGAATCTGAAATGGTTTTAAGCTCATTTAAGCTGCTGTTTATCTGGGAGAAAGGATTTAAAATGAAAATATTATTTAATGTAGAAAGGCGAACAATCCTGTCATTATTATAAGCAGTAGCAGAAAGTTGTTTATCTATTTTCAATGAAGCTTTTATTCTGGGTATAGGAGTATCGACGATTTGAAAAATTAAAAGATAATTTTCTGAAATGTAACTTGATAATTTTGTTCTTCGAACAACTTTATTTTCATTCGCAACATATCTTTTAGCTGATCAAAAGTTTCAAATGTATTTTCTTTAAGAAAAATGTCATGTGTTTTTTTTTTACTTTCATTAATAGCGATATTCAACAAACGCTCTTCTTGGTCGTCTAAATTTTTTCGCTGCTTCGGAGGTTCATGCGATAAATATTTACGGCAATTTGGGAAAATGATTGGCACTGCTCCTTCCTTTAGTTTTGGACGTTCCCTTTTGCATGTCAGAATAGTCCCATCATCTTTTTTGCTGTCAATACGAATTATATCGTTTGGATCAAAATGTTTTTCACAAACTACGGCACATTTTCCTGGATTATAATCTTTTCTGGGAATATTTTGCTCTTAAAATGGGGTCCTTCGGAAACGAAAAACACGATACTCTTTCTTTGCTACTGCGATAATTCGATGTGCAGTTAGTAACAACACGCATATTAGGCATTTGGAAAATTGCGTCTTACTTCCAAATGGTATCCAAAACTGCACAATTCTTGTAAAAAAAAATAGCAAAATATAAACGTAAAATAATAATATTTAACGAAAATCAAGACTTTAGCGACCACGTGGATAAAAGCATGCTCCTACCAAGAGGTGCGTAAGTGAACACGTGCTCCTCAAGCAGGTTTTTCCTTCCCTAGCACTGCTATCGTGACGTCACAAATACCGCGCCAGAGCCCTATTGTCCGAGATAGTCGTGGTGTACCTCGCTATTCATCTACCTGTCCAGTGCTATTTACACACAGAGATTGATGAACTATGTCCGCAGTAAACGGACCTCTAATCTGTGGGGGCCTTAAATGGGATTATTTTAATCCGGGTGATCCATCACAAAATTTTCGCTTTGTAAAATGCCCCCTCTTTGAATTTTACTGATAAGAAACAGAAAGGGGAGAGGAGATGGGATTCTCAAACTCCTCTCCTACTCTCAATTTTATTAGTCAAGGTCCTCACCCAATCAAAAAACACTAACCAAAGAGTAGTATTTACTGTCTCACCTTCAACTCTACAGTTGTTCATTGGAGAGCGTGTGAACTGGACGTATCGTTTCGTGCCTGGATATTCATTCTAAACCGGATTGGAGGAATGGTGAGCATTAATATTTAATTGCAATCAATTGACTAAATAAGTGTCTTAGTTTAGAACTTCAACAATAAGCTCCAAATATTTGGCATTCTCAGGGCCTGATTTTCGGCAGAGCAAACGGGGCAAGCGCCCCGGCCCCCTACCAAAAGGGGGCCCCCAAATTGTTCTTTAAGTTTAAAAATTTGCAAATTTTGAAAAAGTTTTCAAAAAAGGGGGCCCCAATGAAGCTTTTGGCCAGGGCCCCGAACTCTGCAAATCGGTCCCTGGCCACTCTTCCCATATGCTAAAACATTGTCTGATTAAGCTGTTGTGTAGATTTTCTAGTTCAGTTACATAATTTTGATAACCCGTTTTAGAATTAACCCCTACCCTTTTTTGAAAAAAAATATTGCGAAGTACTGGCCAACAAATCTCTTCTGCCAATTCAGTTTTTCAAATAGCATTTTAATGAATTATATAAACACGTTTTATATTTTAATGCAGCCAAAAAAATAAAACTTGGTTGAAAAATAAAACCTCACCCGAAATAATTAGAAATATTTCCGCGCAACAATCATTATTTATCAAAAATATGTAGTAATTTTGACTGTTAAAACAAAAGTTAACGATGTATTAACTGTTGATTATTCACAAAAAGGATAGAGAAAGGTTTGATATTAAATCATTCGGTGCAGTCGGGGAGATCGTTCGATAAGAACTCTTTAAATACACTGTAAAAAAAATTTAGAAACGTTTCAGCTAACAGTAAGGCAACTTTTTTCGTAATTGTTTCTCACATTTATCATAAATGTTTGAGAAACATTTATGATAGGTGACATAAAAAATTTCAGAAAGCGATAGTAAAGGTTTCAGAAATTACTATTCAACATTTCTTAAAGTGATATAAAAAGTTTCATTAAATTAAAGAAAACGTTTCCACATTAGTAGTGAAAGCTTCGATATACCCCCCCCCTACTTTTTTTGGCGCCAAATTTATTTTTTCGGGCCAAGTTTGGCACCATTAACGAATCCAGAAGGTGTTGGGAGTCAAATGCATTTATAGCAGAATGGAGCCCCCCCCCCCGTATATTGGAAGGAAGCCTTCCCAATACTGAATTTTTTTTTTATAGTTTGAAAGCCTCATATATGTGAGAGCCCCTATGAGTACTCATATGCTGCCATTGGTGGATCCCAGTGGTGTAGCCAGGGGGGGGGATAGGGGGTCATAACCCCCCCCCATGAGGAATTTTTTGCCATACAAAATGTATATTCTTCACTCCCTTATCACACACATATACACATATATGAGTTGCAGTAGTCATAATCCCCCCATGAAAAATTTCTGGCTACGCCACTGGTGGATCCAAATGGGGCTATGTCCACTGCCTACAATTAAATTTAAACTATAAAAGAGTGTTTTTTATACAAGTTCAATTGTATAAGAGGAAGCAGACAAAAATATGTGCACACCCCTATATTTTTTTCTGGATCTATACCCCTGGTCTAATTCGGCATTTTAAATACCATAATAAACATTTAGGTCTTAAACTAATAGATAAAAGTTATCATCAATCAAACTTAGAAGTACCCAATGTTTAAAACCTCTTACTAACACCATCAAAAAAAAAGCACTGAAGTTTTCTATATAACAAATTATTTAACTAGGTATAAAATTACTACATTATTTTCAACTTTGGAAAATAACAGAAATTTGATGATTTCATTTGGAG
>JAWZYV010000228.1:0-21662 GCA_038373885.1 Cheiracanthium punctorium
ATGGCGGACCGAATCGAAACGTTCAATCGCCGTGCCACAGGATCTAGACGAACTCCTTGTTTGTGACGCAGCGGGCTATGTGCGGACTTACCTAACCAGCAAGATGGCGGACGATTCGAAACGTTCCATACGCGTGCCGACACAGATCTAGAGACCCTTTATTTTGACGCAGATGGCCTGTGCGCCGAGCACAGCCAGCTGTCGTCATAACCAGCTGTTCGTACGAGTAATAAACGACTCATTTTAAACATACTGTTTAAAAACGCTTGATCATCAAGCGTTTAACAAGCACATTTCATTGAACTCATATCGGATGTAAGTGTTCAGGTGCTTTACTAGTGCACTTCTCAATAATGTGAATGTATAAGAATACTTTTTTTGTGGCCCTTTAAAAAAACTGTAAAAACCGTGGTACACATCTAAACATATCTGCGTCATGTAAGGCAGGTGATGAACCTATAATAAGCCTACCTAAATTTGAGCTCAACCGATTCGCATCCTTAAAAATAATTCTCTTTTGTTGTCCTGATGAAAAAAAAGTCCTAGTACACACCGAAAATCAATATCAAGCGTGCGACTATTGGTCTATAATATAAATACCAAATTTGTGAAGCTCAGATTCGAATGCACCCGTTTATGAGCTATCGTGTTCGCCACACCTTTACATATCATATCAACATCAACCGTAAAAAACAGCATGAACGGAAATTCAGGAAGACCGCAAAACGTGTAAATATATCAAGTCGAATTTGTTCATGATTACTTTCCTTACATAGTAACAGGTTCGGAAAGAAAAAAAATTTTTAGTCCATGGAAAGAAAAGAAAAAAAAAAGGTTTAGTGTATGGGAATTTGGTACACTTTTTTTTTAAACCGTTTACAACGACGGAAAGTATTTAATTTCGGTTAGTGTGTCTGTCCAGGTCCTAAGGTATCAATTTATTATTACAATGCAAGCGGTGTCAACCATGCAACTGAAAAAAATAGACCCTTTTGCTGCTAAATTTACGTTAACATTACCATACAAGTACTGTATTGGTTAAAAAAAAAATTTGCCACTTTCATACTTTTTTCAAAACATTTGACGACTTTCTCGCTCGATTCGGGCAACTAATTGGGTGATTGGAAAAAGTCAAGATTGTGATCATTTTTAATTTCTTTTTCTTTCTCCCAAGCTTCATCAGCTATCCAGAAAGCCTCCCTAGAAAACGTTATAATTTCGTGTATCATGTTGAACTTACCAAGTCTACGGTACAGGTGATTTGGGTCATACATGGTCATTTTTTACTTTCTGAAACTGAACAATGTATCCATGTAAAGAAAGTAATTTACGCATGAAAAAATTTCGACTTCGAGGATTTTGGTGTTATTGACACGTTTTGAGGTCTTCTGAAATTCCATTTATGCCTAATTTTTACGAGGTGAAATGTATGTATGTAAGGGTGGGAAACACGATAGCTCCTAAACGGTACATTCGATTGAGCTCATATTGCGGCATATATGTTATAATACCACCGTCGCAAGACCGGTATGATTTTTGCGGTGTATAGGACTTAAGGTTTTTCTACAGGGCTACGACAAAGAATTCCTTTTAACATATTATGGCCTATGGGGAGACATTCTTGAAAGTGGCGCTAGCGTTTAAACGGGCGCTGTTCGATTGAGCTTCAATTTAGTAAATGTGTTTGAATCATTCATCGATTAAAATGCTATTTAAATGCGTGCGGTGGTAATGATCTTAATCGTAAGTTGTTTCGGAAATAGTCGAGTGGAGTCACTCCAGATATTGTTATATTCGCTGAATGTTGTTTATGTGTGTGAAAGACATAACAAGCATAAACAAGATTTTTTTAAAAAAACTTATATCACTAAAAAACAGATAAAAAATTGATAATATTTGTCCTGTATGTCCAATAAGTGTAATGATGTATAGAAAAGATAAGTAAAAAGTATTCAGATACTCTAAATGTTAAGTAACTTTAGAATCATTCTTCACAGCAACTGTAATTTTAATTTGAAGGCATGTTTAAATACAATTAAAATTAATAGATTTAAAATAATCTGAAATATAAAGCAATGTCCCCGCCTCCTTCAAGGGCGGGACCGCGTGGTAAATTTATATCGAACATTCATCTGGTCCGAGGGCCTTGAAAAGGTTGGGAGAGCACTGGTTTAGAGCTATATGCATCCCTTCTTGGAGTTTCCCGCCATCAAATTCGGATTCTGATCAGAAGGACGGTGTCACGTTGAACACAACGTTGCAAGTTTTTTAATGAAAAATTATTAATACATAAAATCCATAATTAATATTGTCTAAATTTAAACTAATAAGCTATATTCATAAAGTGCAATTTTAAAGTTATTGTTTTTAACAATAACTGTTTTTTTAAAGCTTCAATTTTCCTCATAGCCATCACAATTACAGCGCATCATTAACGTACTTCTAAAATCATTCCACTCTTTATCAGCGGGCCCAAAAATAAAAAACAATTCAAAATAACAGTTGACGCCTGTTTTTCTGCTCCTGCTTAAAAGAATAATAATCATAAACACCCCTTACGCTCGCATATTTTCTCTGCTCCGCTGAAACAGATGTGTTTCTCTTGGCGGTTTTGCCTTGCTGCGGAGCATTATTGCGTTTTCGTAAAACAATCTGCTAAGATTGGTTCGAGAAAGATCGAGCTCCCGTTTTCTATTAGAAAATATTGTTATAACGGTTTTTTTAGCAGTTAGGAGTCATTTTTCGGTGGGGCGCAAGCCGACTCACCTTCACGAGAGGAGGCTCTTGCCCGCCGAACACGCAATTTATACCGCCAATGGCATCATTCGCGGTAATTTTTTTAATGAAGATGCCAAGCAGTGGCAGCACACAAGGGGGGGACTGGACCCACCCCCATACGGCTTTGGATTTTTTTTTTCTCGATTGATTATTACCCTATATCTATAGTAAATAAAATGATTCCAAAAAAGGTAGCAATAGTTTCAGTTCTAATAAATAAAAAAAAGAAATTTTTTTCTCGTTTTCCTCAACTTTCAAAAACGAACTGAAAGCGAACATAAAACACCATCTTGTTCTCAAAACTGTACAACTATTATTTTGCTTCCTATTGTACTCTGTAGTGTATTCTTAGGGAACTGGATGGGACGAGTTTTGATGAATTCCATCTAATGAAAACGAGTTCTTTCATCACTGATTTTTGCCAATCTGGGACATCCCTAAACAGTTGGACCCCTCCAAACCGTAAAAGTTGGACCCCCCCCAAACTGTAAAAGTTGGACCCCCAATCTGTAAAAGTTGGATCCCCCCCCCAAACGTAAAAGTTGGACCCCCCCAGGCCAAAAATCCTGTGTGCGCGCTTGAAGATGCTACCCCCAAGTCATCATGTTTTTATATGTGTTAGTTTTTCTTCAGTTTTCAAATAGTCAAATGAAATCTGATTTTCTGAACAAATAAATAATTACTCCTAAAATTGTGACATATGATCTCATCCTTGTGTTTGTGTGCGTCAGTGTTCCGATCCGTCCTGTAGAAGAATCGACGAGCGAAAAGATGGATGTCTCTCACCACAACCGTAGGTATGGGTCAAAACTTTGTTGGCCCACTCCTTCAAGTGTGTGCATCTACAGTTTTATTGTGCTTCTGTAACCAGTTGTGATTCATTCATCTATAAAATCAGATTTATTTGCTAGTATTCGAAGTGAAATAATTACGATGCCGATTTAACAAAAAAATCTTTTTTTAACTATCGCTGCATTGCAGGTGAATTCTTAAGTCTCTCTACGGAGCTCTATCCCTTTGTTTAATCTATACAACGCAATGTTGGCTCGCTCAAGTTTCTCCATAATATGTGACAAAAACAAATACTAACAGTGCCGATCCTAAAATACAGGCCTTCGTGCCGGCCACGTGCAAATTAAAAATTGGCCGCCCCTTTTTTAAAACCAAATAAAATGTTAGATACATTACTATCAAGACCCTTTTTGGAAAAATTATAGAAGTTAAAATGTTATGGAAATAGGTGATGAAAACCTAGTTAAAAACTACAACTACAATAAATATTTTCTGATCTTTCAAAAAATTATAACAACATTTTTTGAGCTTGCTACAGGCAAAATTCATCTATAACACCTAAATTGTCTAGCACCTCACAGATTCACTTTCAAATTGAAAATAATAGCCATCTTCGTAAGCCTTTCTTGTAAGATTGTAGATCTTAAGTAATTTTTTTATCAAACTTAACTTTGAAAAGCTATTTCACTAAAGCAACACGAATTTGGTAGCAGTCTAAAATATTCTGAGTGCTATAAGATAAATTGGGAAAAATATGATGTTAAATCTTGACTTAATATATGATTCAATATTTCTAATGGCTTTACCCGCAAATATTTGAAAAAAGATCTCGAAAACATTATAGTATCACTGTGCCAATTCGAAACCGTCCGAGTCTCCTTTCTATTTTTTCCATCTTTATTTATTTTGAAGCTTATATCCAAATCCATACAATTTTTTTTTTTCAAATTGTCACTATCTTCAGCGCGTTACACGTTAGTAAGCAGAAACTGGAGTATTTGAGAAGAAACCACAGACATTTCCCACAAATCGAAAACGTATCACCAAACGGAATGGATGGAAATAATGCAAATTTGAGAAAATAAAACATTTATATCCCTTAAAACCCTTTTTCAGGAGACTGTTGTAACATCTTGCGCTACGTCACAATTGCACTACGTCCCCCCCCCCCCCCCAACCCCCCCTTCCACTGCCACGACCACAGTCCGGTAACACTTATTCCCCAGGACACAAATAACGTTTCAATTTGAGGACGGTGATTGGCGGCTATTGAAAGAAAAATCTGATTGTGGACAACAACAGCGACTTTCCCCTGCCCGTTCTATTTACATCCATAATAATATTTCGTCGCACAACTTGCAACTAAACTTATTTGTGCTGTAAAGAGATAAAAATTAACAGTAAATAGTAAGGGTTTAGCGATTTCTAGCCAACATTATCATTTCTAGTATCGACCAAAGACTACCTCACTGAACGTTCAGTTTGTAAAACGATTTTCCTTCTCAGACATCATATTTTGGCTGATATTTTCACATCAGAAAAGACCGACATTAGCTTGAACGATAAGTTTTTTAGCAAGACGAATACTTGGATAAGGGAATTTAAGAGCCAACAAGTAAGACATTGACCTACAGATACTCTTATCAATGCAATTGAATTTGCACATCCATACCCCCTGCATGTTCATTTAAAGTCATTGGCCGAACACCTAGTCGTAAATAAAATTCCCCAAGTCGATTGCCTAACCAAGTGCAATAAAAGATAATTGGAAACACATGTTACATAATACAATAGGTTCCTAAATTTACAAAAGTTCAAAATTCTACGGGTTAAAGTTTTAGAGTTTTGTGCGCGGGCCAGCCACTGTCGTCGAAAAAAGGGTCTCTAGATCTGTGGCCCGCGATGGACTGTTTCAGATCGCGTCCGCCCCATCTTGCTGGTAGTTAAGTTCGAGAGCAGGTTTAGGCAACGGCTTGCCTCTTTTATTTCAGTATAGTTGAAAGGCGGGTGCGCCTCAAAGGGTTACAACTGGAACAGGCAGCGTTTAGCATTTCCATCAGATTTTATTCACACTCTCTACAAAGTCCTCTATAATGCGAACTTGAACTCTCTTTTCATTTTCAGAGTGAATCAATGCCTCCTTCCTGACCGACAGATGCAGTAGCTCTGCACATTCTTGGATTTATTTAACCCCCGCCAAGTGACTTTTGCGTCGACGGCGGTCTGTCTGCTGCCTGCCCTAGCGTCGTCGCCCCGTCCCGTGGCCAGCGCTACGCCGAGCGGAACGTCCTCTCTTCCGGCCGACACTTTCGTTCCCATCCTCGGATCCCCGAACGCTGCTGCTGGACGACTACGACTACGAGCACGACCTCTACGGCGTCGAGGAGACGCCGCAGCCGGACGTCCTACAAGAGGAACGTGGAGGACTTCCCCCACCCGGAGAACACACGCCCCGGTATCTGCAACCCGCATCAAGCCCTCGCGCGTCTGCGATCTCACGATCAGGTGCTGGAGAAAGAGCAAGGTATATATATATATATGATGTAATGTATAAAAGGTAAATTTGGGTATTACTAGTTTGGGTATTGTTCAAGCGGTACTTTCACTGTAAGTTTTGCTTTCCTGTCAAACTTGCCACGCGCGCTCTGGAGCTATGTTTTATTTATTTTGTTATTTGTCAGACATCAGGCCGTCGATTCTGAGTTCTTTAGATGTACACGTGTCCCCACGCCCTTGTAGCCCCGGATGCGGGTCATGTTGGTAAATGTGTGTGGTTCGATCAGAGATAAGAGAGAGGCGGAGTTATGTCTTCGCAAACCACGTGGTGTGGTAAGCGTAAATACTCCCGCACATCGAAAATCGAGAGACTTCTGCCACTGGAACTGCTTAATGAGTCCACGCTGATTCTTGTACCCGTCTCCCCTCCCCTCTTCTCATTCTATATTGTAACTTAAAGGATAATGTTCAATAAACCATATTACCTGCCTTAACTCTGGAACTTTACTGAAATATCTGACGTCTCATATATATATATAAGGCTGTTGTATGCATGTTATGTATAAAAAGGTAGTTTGGGTATTGTTCAAGCGGGTACTTTCACTGTAAGTTTTGCTTTCCTGTCATACTTGCCACGCGCGCTCTGGAGCTATGTTTTATTTCTTTAGTTAATTGCCAGTCACCGGGTCGTCGATTCTGGGTTCTTTCCAGTGTACACGTGTTCCCACGCTTTTGTAATCCCGGATGCGGGTCATGTTGATAAATGTATATAATTCGATTAGAGATGAGAGAGGAGGAGTTATTTATTAGCAACCCACGTGGTGTAGTGAGCGTAAATACGCCTGCACCTCGAAAATCGAGAGACTTCTGCCACTGGAGCTGCTTAATTAATCCACGCGGATTTTCGTACCCGTCTCCGCTCCCCTCTTCTCACTCTATATTGTAACTTAACCCATTTGTGCCTGGATATTTTTGCGACTTTCTTCGATTTTTACTGATAACAGAAATAATAGATATATTTCTGATGTCAACTTCTTGAACAAGGGATGATTTCTTTTAAAATCATTATGCATAAAAATCGAAATATCAACATCCTACTGGGTCATGTTAAAATATTTTGTAGAGTTGAGGCTCAATACTCATGAATAAAGGCTAGGAAAAATAAATAACGTTTTCAACTAATAGCGAAAATGCCGTCCCAAAAAAGAGACACTAGGCATAAATGGGTTAAAGATAATGTTCAATAAACCATTATACCCGTCTTAACTCTGAAACTTTACTGGAATATCTGATATTATATATATAACAAGAGGGAGTGGGGGCCATGATGTGTAACAGTTCTTGCAAATTTAAAACAATTGTTTGACTTTTGAATGATGCAAATATGTCTGTTTTAATCTTGCTTAACCTATGTCGCTTTGCACTCATTAAAAAGTAATTTTCCTGCAGCTGACATGCTCGACCGAACCATACAGAAGTTGTATCGTGAGACGCCCTGTATATGTGACACCTGCAGCGACGATGAAGGGGGAGTAGTGGTGGGAATAGCCCTGCTCAAGCACATGTACCATCCATACAAGTAACGATCTTTAGAATTTATATTGAAACTGTACAAGTGTTTTTCTTATTTCTTCTTTTTTTAACTCTCATTTAATTCGCACTCACGAACTTGGATATGGGACGAGCATCGACGTATTCTAAAAGAGCAAAACGAAATTTCCCTGTAAGATGGTGCTGTGAGTCGTAATCATTAAGTTTTTGTTGTGCGCATGCTCGTGTTAGCAGTAGATTTCATCATGATTCGTCGCTATGCACCGCTAGAGGCGCTTATATAGCTAATCATTAAAAGGGGGTGAGTATCTTCCTTTGAGATACTGACGCTATTTCTTCCGTATGGCGCTAGCATATGATCATCCTATATCCAAATCCGTGATCTGGAAAGTCAATTTTTCGCCAACTTCCCAAATTCCAATCAGCTTGAATTTTTGCAGATACGTCAAGAATTTAAGGTCGTGTTCGTAAACGCTCAAGCAGTGCCACTCGTACAACTAGTTTTGGGCTTCCTTATACGCTCGGTTTTTAAACTTAAATCGGCTGATCATCGTTCTTACAGTCAATTGAGTGCAGTTAGTTGAAAAACTAAATCAACTGAGACAGGAGTCAGTGGATTTAGTTTTCAATAGTCTGTTTATTGTTGTTGTATTGGAACATTTATTTTCGGTTATGTGAGATTGGTTTCGAGAATCCGCTTATAAATCCTCGCCAAGTAGGGAGACAGGTTTATTAGCACAGAAAAATGAAATTAAAACAGACAGGGGATTGAGTGGGAACAATAATATTAATTGAGTCGTGTGAAATTATGAACGTGTAAAATAAATACACACCGTAAAATTCAGCAAAAGTAACCCCCCCCCCTTTTCTCATGAATTTCGTTCGCTCTTAAGATACTGGCTGCATTCGTAAACGACAAACTCGTTGCACGAGTTTTCGTAAGAAAACTGGAATGCGTGTGTTTAGTGCTGTCAGTGGTTATTAGATTCCTTTGACTTTACGAACAACTTCAGTTTATTTAGTTTCGTCGCCTAGGAGACGTGTTTGTTTACAATTCTCGAATGCGTTAATTTTGCTGAGGAGAGTTTTTAGTACATGCTCAAAATCAACAGGATTTTTAAAAGAAAGAGTGGCCATAATTGAAGTGCACAAATCAAAATTTAGAAATTTCAACTTCATTTTTTCAAAAGCATTTAGCAAGAGAAGTTCAAATTTCGCTAATAACGGACTAAATCAACTTCAATCTCAACACTAAAACATGCATTTTTGAATTTACTAAAATGAAAAATACAAGAAAATGATTACCTTTGAAAAATTACGTACCTTCGTAGCATTTTCTAACGTACGCATGAATTTCCTCCTCGAAAAAATAATATTTGCTGCTTTAGAAAACGTAACATACTTTTCCATAACAACGGACGCCATTTGAAAACAACAACAACGTGCAGCAATTGTATCTTCCACGGAGATATACTATAGGAGTGGACACTCTCCATAGCTGTAATGTTAAACTTTTGGTACCCCAAGTAAGTTTCAATTATGTAAACATTGGAAATCTAGTGACGTTCAGCGATCCTAGCGGCAAAAGAATAAAGCATTTCCCGTGCTGATTGATAACTCATTTTACTTGTTTTTAATTTTCCGACCTAGCATATGAACGAGATTATTAACGCGAGCACTAAATTTAAAATATTTCTTTCGCTTTTGCTTACATGGTTGCTTTAGTAACAAATGAATAAAAAAAGATAAAAAATGTTCTATCTTAAGATTATTAAAATATTGAGTTTATATTTGTGAACGAGTGTGTATATCGACGCTCACAGAAAAGAAGTTTTCGTCTGCCGCGGTATATATTTACACCCTCCAAAAAAAGTATTCGAGCAAGAGAGAAATTTCCTATTTTAGATTTACGAATAATAATTGAGTTTTTGAAAAACGCAACGCACAACTTGAAAGAAATATGGAAAGTCTTATTTATACATAGCCTAATTCATATTCTATGATAAATAATTTTTAATATACGAAACCAACGTAGGAAATTTCTCTCTTGCTCGAATACTTTTTTTGGAGGGTGTACATTAGAAAATGGCGCGAGTTCTTAATGTAACATGAATTTAACATTTTAACATGAGTTTTTTAGAGGCAATTTAAAGCTGTGTTAAAATTTGTCACAGCATGAAATAAACGTAAATACTGCTTGTTTGAGTGTGATCGTCATTGTAAATAAACACTTTTTAAATATTGCATTCACACATACAACATTCTTCTAAATTTACTACCATTTCTTAAAATACAGCTTTTGGGCAAAATAATAACACGACATTCAGGCGCGTAGCCAGGAAAAATTTTCGGGGGGGGGATATGCGCCGGAAGAAAATTTCGGGGGGGGGGATATGAACTTATATGTGTATAAATAGACGGAATTTTATTACTAATCCAAAGATTTCGGGGGGGGATATATCCCGATATCCCCCCCCCCTGGCTACGCCCCTGACGACATTATATACATAATATTACTTCGCTTCGAAATTATTGCCTATATTAATTACGAAATAGTATTCTAAGACAATTAGGTAATTAAACACACCTGAAGCCAGAAATTATTATATATGATGTTCATAAGTCTATGTATTTTATATTTTTTTGAAGTTCCGCTAATTCAACGATCTCCATTTACTTCGCCTCGATGGAAAAATAAACAACCTGGATGCGCAGAAGCAGGAGATGCGCAGTTACCCAGTGTGCGTAGCGCCATCTGTTTGCAACAACAGCGTTATCCAACTTTGTAAGAGAAGTGTCCCCTCCTATACATTTACCTTTGTGGTATCTTCTAAACAACTGACGAAACCTTAGCACAGATCAGTTTATTTCGTTTGAAACTAATCGCACTCAATTTTGTAACGAACACTCTAGTTTAAAAACTGTATGCACTCAGTTTCCTTTACGAACGCCTTAGATGGAAACTGATTGCAAGAGTGTAACTCGTTTGGCGTTTACGAATGCAGCCACTGAATAAACGCCCCCTTTATGGTAGATTCATACTGGCCGTTCCGTGCCTCTCAGACTCCGCTCTGCCCCACCGTTCTTTCCCGTTTCGAAACTCTGGTTGGCCGCTCGCAAGCTTGCAGAGTCGCAATAAATGCGCCAATGAAATCACGCCACATGCCAGCGAAGTGGGACTTCAGAACGATGCTCTCCGCTTTGCTTCGCTGACTGACGTCATCGCTGTGTCTTAGGGGTGCAAAACGGACAGTTTGAATCCAGCTTTCCTTGAAAATAGAGGGGGAGCTTGAACGGTATACTTTTCCGATTTTTACCGTTTATACGCTCCCGTAGTTCGTGATTTTCTTTGAAGATTGCCGGAGGGGGGGGGGGTTGGCGTTTTTGCGGTGTTTTACAGTGCATATATATGCACCGTAAAAACATTTGAGTCACACATTTGAGAGGCTCTCATCTATTAATCTCAATTTAAACTCTTAACAGAAAAGAAGTATCTACCTTTTGAGTATTGGTACCGCTCGGAACTTGCTACATAATGACATAAGGAAAATCAGTTTGTCATTCATTTCCCAATCTCCAATTAACCGGAAATTTCGTATAAGTTATGAAATGTATTTTAGCCAACAGTACTGTATAATGGGAAAAAAACTCGGAATCTTTTGTTTCCTTGAAATTTTCTATACACATTGCTCTTTTTCCATTCGAAGCTAGACGTACTGCAAAACATTCATGTCATAAATTGCCCCCCCCCCCCTTCTCGTAAAAGAAAATATCTTAATGCCATGTTTTTTGTGTAATTTAAAGTTCTATCGAGTTCTACAATAACTGAAGAAAAACTTTCTGTCCCTTCTTTTTCGATTTGATATATTTTCACAAATGGTAAAAAACAGATTTAATGAAATAGATCCCGTCTTTACAATTGGCTTTTACGTAACCGGAAAAAAAAAGCACTGAATAAAAACCGAAAAAAAAGCACATTCGTACGTTCCCGAATTTTTATTATTTTCTCACGTCACTCAGGAACAACAGAAAGCTGCCCCCCCCCCATATTGACTTCCGCACCTGCATTGCTCTGTCCCGTCATCTAATGTGTCACTTTCAGTGCTGAATTGATTAATATAACTAATACTGTCTCGCATCAATCCTAAAGATGTAATTAAAAAAAAGAGAGAGAACAACATAAAAACATTTTGTTTACAGCCTCCGTCAGTTAGACAGTAATACTGTTCACTCCTTTCAAATCGATAGTGCATTAAACTTTTCAGGTGTTTTGCTTTTGCAAATTGATTCCTGCACAAGAGATGTTGATTAGAGTTAGTCTCGTCGGTTCTCCCACTCACGCATATAAAATTCTTGCAAGTCCTGTTGACTACATAAATTTTTTTATGTAGTCATTAGGCTTACGTGCTGTTCGTGATTTGACCTTTAGATCAATACGAAAAGTGTTAAATCGATCTCCAGATATGCCACTGAACTTGTTCTCCGGTGTTTGTTTTCGTGAATTGGATAAGGTGTCATTTTTTTTTCTTTTTAAATTATTAGTCAAGCTATTGTTTCATTATCAGGTTGTAACGAAAGTTTTCCACCAAATCTGCTTGAAAAACTAACTTCTAACTCCTTAGATAACTCTTTTTGAACTTTCGGTACCAAACCTGCACAGTGCCACGTGATGCAACAAGTATTTAAAGCTGTACTCATTATTCGTTGATATTCTGTAGCTGACTTTTTGCAACACAACTGGAAGTAAATGATGGTTCTAATCCTCTAGAGTGATAGTTCCATTTGACACACCTTGTACTCAATGATAACTATATTTTTTTTACAGATTTCATAACACAGAGTTATAAAGTACGTCTCTTTCTTTCAAATGCCAAAAATCGTTTGACAAAATATGAGCAAATACGCCAACGCAAACTGTTTACTGACGATGTTTATGGTGGCGGGAAACTTTCGTTACAACCTAATAATTATATTCGAACACAGAAAAACGTGTTACAAATTTTGAATGAGGTTGTGACAGCCAGCTTGTAAACATCAATCATTATGAAATATTTTTTTCGAGTATTGATTCAACTCTTATTTATTTATTTATTTCCATAGCATTTTTATATTAACCCCGGTTGTTTTTTTCTATATAAATTCGTAATTATATTTCCCGACATATTGATATACATTATCTGATAATTGAATTCACGAACATTTTCCATATTTAATGTAAAATAGCATGGTATTTTTTCTCTTATTTTTTTTTCCTTCGTTGTTCTATAAAGAAAATTTATTTCATACTGTGTGACTTTTTTTTTTGTTTGTTTGTTTACTGGCAATCTCAGGCCAATAAAAATGTCCATAAGTGTCCAAACAGTAAATGTCAAAAGGCGGCCGAACATTTTGCAGTTTGCAACAAGAGGGAAAGAAGGAAGTTGGGGAAGTAAAAAGAAGTGTGACATCACACATTTTACTTAAAATCGGTAGATTAAATTTTGAAGTTATTTTGAAATTACCAAAATTTGAAAGCATTTATTAAATGTGGTTAAAACAATTTCCTATATATCCTATTTTACTTCCATAAAATGGATGCATATGTCAATTTTCTAACTAACCGCCCCCACCGACACACTAACTGCCCCCCCCCCCCGACAAAATTGTATTAATCCGCCACTGTTAAGACACATAGTCAAAGTTTAAAATTACAACACGAAGTATCATTTTTGTTTCTGAATTGCAAAAACAGTAGAGTCTCCAGGGCCCGATTAACCTCTAAGTGAGGGGAAGCTCAGTCTCATTTCGGGCCCCCCCATCCCCTTTTTGTTTGAGAAAATTAAAATTTTAATGATTTTCTTTCATAAAAATATTTTATTCATAAAAAATAAATGTTATTGATTTAATTAGTTCTAATGATTTCTTTTGATAAAAACATTTTATTCATTAATTTGAAATTTTCCTTTCATAAAAATATTTTATTCATTAATCTTCATAATAGTGTAACGGGATTTTACAGTATTTTTGAAATTACTTTAATACAAATAACTAAAAACATTACCTTACTGGAACAGTAAACTTTATTAATTTAGTCCTATTTTTCATTAGACATGGCTTTTTTTCAGGAATTCTTTGTTTGTTTTGATGACATCATAAAAATCACAACACAGAAGTTGAGAATTAATTTTGACATTTAGAAGATATTTAACATTACATATTAAAAGTTTACCCCTCTCTGCTGCCCAAATATTCCCCATATTAGAAAAAAACTCTCAACTGCAGCAGGTGTCTCAGGCAATGACATCGCAAACAACTAATTTATAAATGTTGCGATATGAAGTATCAAGACTTCTGAAAAGCACAACTTCTCTTCATTAAAAATGTGTACAATAACTTCAAAAACAAAATTTTGAATTCTTATAGCAGTTTTTCAGTCATTTTCAGGCCCCCCTTCAAATTGTGAGGGGAAGCTCAAGCTTCCCGAGCCTTTTCAGTAATCAGGCCCTGAGAGTCTCACTTATCCGACATAAAGCGGCAGGCATAATGTCGGATAAGCGAAAATGTCGGATAATAGGGAAGAGACAGGAAAAAGCTTCTTAAACGTTAAGCTACATTGTATCCAGGAACATAATACATTACAGGCGCGTAGCCAGGAAAATTTTTCGGGGGGGGGGGATATGAACTTATATGTGTTTAAATAGACGGAATTTCATCACTAATCCAAAAATTTCGGGGGGGGGATATATCCCGATATCCCCCCCCTGGCTACGCCCCTGAATACATACATTCTTATGTTATCTTGCACATTACTATCTTGCATTAAAATCATGCTCTACAAGTACACGAAAACAATGGAAAAAATGAACTTATAATTGCACAATAATCTATTGTCTCAATTTACGAGAACCATATGTTACACTTAAAGTTCAGTCATGTGAGGATTTAAAGAACTTTTTAGTGTCTGTTTTCTGATGAATGCCGTTTCTCCGTTGACAAATCTCGCCGTTTTTTGCAGCATCATTATGTCACTTCCTGTAGCTTTTTAAGCTTAAGACAGACACTCTAATTTTACATCTCGTGTCCATCCCTAATTCCGTCACTTTGACCGACGTCGGATAATACGTAATGTCGGATAAATGAAGATCGGATAAGCGAGACTCTACTGCATATATGTTTATGTAACATGTAGTTTGACATATGACAAGGAGCGGAGTGGGGGCAGTTGCGGATTCAAGGGAGGGGCCAGGGGGCTTCATCCCCCCCCCCGAAAGTGATTGCTAAAAGGTAACAATCTGCTTCATTATGCACTTTGAGTATGTAAAGTGATCTTTTTTAATTAATTAGCCTCTCCCAAAAGTTTTTACATGGGTTTAGACAAAGATGTTGCTTTATTGTACATTTTGTTTTGTTTGGGTGAAATAAGCTTTTTTCAAAATTTAGCCCCTCCCAAAACACCGCCACTGGGTAGGGGGTAAAAATTATTTAAAAAAGTGTGACATCGTTTCAACCCTTTAACGCGCAGTGTTCCCGCTCTGGGAACACCCAACTCTGACGCTTTGACTGTTGCCAGTCACGAAGAATAGATTTGATTTCTATTAGTTTCGGGTGACATATCTCCACGAGAATCCTTTACTTTTTAGCACGTCATTTCCCGTAACAAAATGGTCACCATTATTTTTAACAGCACTGACATCTGCTGAAAAATGGAAGAATGCGGGAACAGCTGGACAGATTGCCCAATGCTGAAAAGAGGGCAGCCGTTGCCCTTTAGACCCTTCTCTTTATCTAGAGACCCTTTTTTTGACGACAGCTGGCTGTGCGCGGCACAGCCAGCTGTCGTAAAAAAAAGGGTCTCTAGATCTGTAGCACGCGATGAACGTTTCGATCGTCTGCCATCTTGCTGGTAGTTAAGTCGAGCGATGGCAACGGCTGCCCTTTTTTCGGCATTGGGAAAGGGTTGCGCCTCAAAGAGTTAACGCGCCGTGTGCGATACCGCACAGCCGACTGTGTCAAAAAAAAAATGCTTTAGCTCTGTAGCACGCGATGGGCGATTCGATCGACAGCCATGTTGCTGGCAGTTAACTCGAGAGATGGCAACGGGTGTACTTTTTCGGCTTTGCTCACTATATAAATATGTTCTTCGATGTGGATGGAGAAAAGGGTTGTGCATTAAAGGGTTAACCACCTATTTAAGAAACCCAAAGTTTCTATTTTGATGAAAATATGTTCGCATCAAAAACCTATGGGTAGATGCATTTTTGTGTGAAAAACCTTTAAGCCTCGCTCCCGTCAAAAATCACGGCCTAAGCTTTCTCCCTTTATTTCTCGGGCCTGTCATCAGCAATTTTGCTCGGGCCGTCATCGGCTTGCTGCGTGGCCGGTGGTAGCCCGAGCAAAATTGTTAGTAGGGATATTTCCAGAGAATAGTGTTCAAATGTTACGCACCAGAAAGATAAGAGCATTTCGATTCTTATTCTTATCTTCCATTCTTCCCTCTTTTTTTATATCTCATCTTACACAACAGAGGACAATACCAGACTACTTTTAACTTAATTCGGAGATAGATTATTCCTAAGATAGAGGGCAGCAGTACTCAAATACGTGTACTATTTGTGATATGCATTATTTGCAATCTTAGCTTATTTTTTATTTATGTTCAAAGAAAACTTCACAAATATTTATTTATTTTACGAAGTACGTTTAATAAAGTTGTCCTTTAGGGTTTAAAACATATATTTGTAATGATTACTTGCTTACTCGAAAACACTCATTCAGTTTACTATAACCCTGAATGCTGAACCCCTGAATGTCTAGAAATTTAGCTTCTTTCGCACTGAAAAAATGTCCATAATCTTAAAATGAATACATATATTGTACATGCATTTATTTTTCTACAATTTCCTGCAATAGTAAAAAAAAAAAAAAAAAAAAAAGACACTTTTTATGACCGCTTTCATGAAAATAATAAGACCGTTAACCCTTTGAGGCGCAACCCTTTCCCAATGCTGAAAAAAGGGCAGCCGTTGCCATCGCTCGACTTAACTACCAGCAAGAGGGCGGACGATTGAAACGTTCATCGCGTGCCACAGATCTAGAGACCCTTTTTTGACGTCAAAAAAAAGGGTCGCTAGATCTGTGGCACGCGATGAACGTTTCGATCGTCCGCCATCTTGCTGGTAGTTCAGTCGAGCGATGGCAATGGATGCCCTTTTTTCAGCATTGGGCAATCTACCCAACTGTTCTCGCATTCTTTCATTTTTCAGCAGATGTCAGTGCTGTTAAAAATAATCGTGACAATCTTTTTACGGGAAATGACGTGCTATAAAAGTAAAGGCTTCTCGTGGAGCTATGCCACCCGCTACTCTTTTTATAGAAATCCAATCTATTCTTCGTGACTGGCAACAGTCAAAACGTCAGAGTTGGTGTTCCCAGAGCGGGAACACTGCGCGTTAAAGGGTTAAGGGATTAATTCTGGCCCTTTAATATACCTCCACAAAAGTGCTTGAAGTTATTGTTTTGATGAGTAACCCACAGTTTTTTTCTTTCTTTCTTTCTTCACTTTTCCCACTAACCGCTATCAGTGGACTTAGCGGGTTTTTTTTTTTTTTTTTTTTTTTTTCAGATAAGCAGATCGTTTATGAGAGGCGTCATATTTTTTCTGTAAATTAACAGCTGTAAATCTTTAAAGAAAAATACGCTTTCCGATTAATTAGTCTTTCTTTTCAATATAGTGTGCATCCTGCGAAAGTCATTCGTTCTTTTGCCGAAACGTTGAGATTTCGATGGAAGCTGGGACGATGCGAAAACGACATTCTTATTGTGGTCGCCACCACTGACCGGCTGGTGAGTATCAAAGTTTTCGAACGCTAATCTTAACCATTTACCTTACCAGATATTTTTTTATTTATTTCAAACAGCACTGTATTCTGAAAGTCATGATTAAAAATATTTGACTATTAAATGAATAGTTACAATACATCTTTCGTAATTATCCACGTTGCCAAACCCCGACTCCAGTTGTTGGTTATCGACTGCTCTAACGACTTTCTGAACTGTTCCTATCCCCGTTCAGCCAATCATAAGAGCCCGTTAACCCATTAGCGCCCGACATTTTTCATCACATTCTCCAATTTATGTTGATGCCAGAAGTGATAAAGAAATTTCCGACATTTTAAGTGTATGAAGAATGTATTTCTTTTTCTAAAAATATGAATAAAAAGTTAAAGATTCGCATTTTATTTTGTTATCGCGAATTTAAGCTCACTCTGGTCGAAATCAGTTGATTAAGTTGGGTATCCCAAAAAAGGTGGCAACACTTTTTAATTCTTTATATGTTAGAGATTATGCAAATAATACAAAAAAAAAAAAAAAAAAAAAAAAAAAAAAAAAAATAGAGTATCTTGTGGAAATCAGATTTATTATTCGAGAAACTGAAATAGGAAAAAAAATTAATGTTTATTTATTTTTGCACTAACGAATTTTGCGACTGTCCTAAAAATGGACGCTGGGCGTAAATGAGTTAAGGCTCCTCCCTCAAGGCGGGGCAGAATTAACGACTTGGCTTTTCAACCGATTCGAGGAGAATCGACCCTCTGTTGTTTTTTTCCCCTGAAAACTAGATGACTTCAATGGGTCAGTCATGAATAATGATACTCTTTCCAACTTAATGGAACAAGGAAAAAAAAAATAGGGACAAAGAATGAATTATGATACGCTCTAAATATGTAGCTAGCGCGTATTTAAAATATAAATTGATTCAATCCCGTCCCCCCCGTTTTTTTTTTTCGCTTCCCTGATACCGTTATAAAGTGAGCAAAAATTCGCCAATAATTAGAAGCACCAGCAGAAGTGCGTGGTACAATATTAATCTCTACAGTACAGTACTGTTACAATTACTACTGCAGTACTGTGTAATAGTTTAGAGTAATTGTTATTATTACAGTACAGTAAAATAATGATTATTACCATACAGTACAGTATTATTATTAAAGCGTTGCACTTTATTACTATTACTGCATACTGTATTTACAGTACTGTATTTTATCTCTCTCTATATATATATCTCTGATAGTAAATTTTGTTAATTTACAATACTGTGTAGTATTTTGTTGAATAACACTGTATTTTTTCACTACATTGTTCATTCATTATTCCATAGGGGAAATATATTGTTATGGAACGGCTTAAAATGATTTGAGCAGTGGTGTAGCCAAGGGAGGGGATAGGGGTGTCACAACCCCCGCTACCCCCATGAGGAATTTTTTGCTATACGAAATGTATATTCATTACACACAACTAGAAGTAGAGTGATTTGCAGTAATGGTAACCCCCCCCCCCCACGAAAAATTTCTGGATATGCCACTGGATTTGAGAAATGTTTAAAGTAACTGTGCACGTGTTTCAAATAGTCGTATGTATACTGTGAAATCACTGTTTTCGCGAGGCTTTAATTTTAGCGATTTTCGCGAGCTCGTCGCAATCGCAAAAATTAAACCCTCGCGAAATACTTTTTTTGTGCTTCAAATAATAATAAAAAAATCAGAAATTTTTCACTAACCAAACTTTAATGATTTATTGCACAGTTACAAACTCTTTCTTGACAACTTTCTCTCTTAAAACTATTTCTTGAAAACTATACAACTATTTCTTGAAATATAAAATAGTAATACGTGCAACTAATAGAATGCAGCTCATTCACTTGCAATATTTATACCAGCTTCTTTGGAGCCATTCAAAATGAAAAGGGGGGGGGGGCACGAACTTATCAGACAAAAGGAAGTTTCTTAAAATGCCATATGGAAAAGGGGTTCTATGTTTAGGTACTTTCGGGATTTTTCAACTTTCGGCTCTGTTCATATAAAATTCGCGAAATCAACGATATCTTCATTTTCTCGAAAATTACGGCTCACGAAAATAAGTGCTTTTACAGTATACAATCAACTCCGGTTGTGGTGAACCACTGGGACCATCGAATTTCGTCCACTATATCCGAAGTTCACTAAAACAGAAGTGTCCCCATAGTGAACAGAGATATGTGAATCGGGACTAATGGTTTGCGTTCACTATAGCCGAAGGTTCACTATATCCAGAGTTGACTGTATCTTGTTTCAAGGGCCACGGTAGCCCAGTTGGGAGAGGCGTCGATCTCGCAGCCGAAAGGTTCAGAGCTCGATCCTGGGAACAGCGAAAGACTGCCATGCTCGCTAAATGGTGAGTGTGGAACGTTAAATACCTCGTGATCGTAATGTCTTCCAAGTTTCCATATAAAACGATACCTCTGGGGGTGGCAAAACTAAGCCTTGGGGTCTTCTGCTCGGTAATTGCTTCAAAATTAAGAAGCCCCCCCCCGCTAACAATCGGCAGTGCTGCTATCTATCGGCTCTTGAATGAGGTAGAAACGAACTCTTGTGGCAGTTTGTGGTAGAAATTAACACCTTTTGGCAAGTACTGCTGCTTTCGATCTAATCTGGATTTGGGGTTGGAATAAAGTGCCTAAGTTCCCATAATTCAGGAAAACCAGCAGACATAGTTGTGTGGCGGCAGGAGATCACCTCCACGCACATGACACCCGGCCAGTCAGATGAGAAACCTTCATTCTACCACCCAGAGTTCTCGAGTTCTAAACCGGCTCCCGCCGCACACAGGTGATCTCGTGCCGCTGCAGTACCTTATTTCGCAGCGAAAAAATTTCACTTACGCGAGGGAACTTAGAAACGCATTCCTCGCGTCAGTCAAGACTCCACTGTACTGTCAATAGATAAAAGATAATGCAATAGTATAATAGTCTAAGAGCCAGCGACCGCCAGACCTTCGTCATAGTATAAAAGCTGAAACTTTCTCTGCGCATACCCCCCAACAGAGGTAGGAACCATCGGCTACTGTAAAGTTTGGATGACCGTGGCTTTGGCAGGTAACAGGTGGCAAAGGTATATAAAATTGCAGAATATTTTCGTCATTTCATAAAGCTTAATTTTTTTTATATGTTCTTCTTCGCAATACTAGAAATCACTTCATCCCTTGCCAGACCCTTTTCCATCGTGGCACGCCAGACAACCTCAAAGTCATGGAAAACGTCATTCTATTACGAGCGCGTTGCAGCATCGTAAGAAAGTTGAGGAGTAGCAGTATAAAATGTGCTTGGCACTTTGTGACAGCTTGACGTACTTCGTCGCGGGAGTTTACGAACACAGCAGGTTTCCATGACTTTGAGATTGTCTGGCGGGGGTTTGCCACGACGGAAAAGTGTCTGGCAAAGGATAAAGGGATTTCTGAAGTTTTGCGAAGAAGAACCTATAAAAAAAAAATAAGCTTTATGAAATGACGAAAATATTCTGCAATTCTATACACCTTTGCAACGTGTTACCTGCCAAAGCCACGGTCATCCAAACTTTAGAGTGGCCGATGGTTCCTACCTCTGTTGGGGAATATGCGCAGAGAATGTTTCAGCTTTTATACTATGACGAAGGTCTGGCGGCCGCGGGCTCTTGCTCTCTAAGAGCAGGATGAGATCATGTAGGAAGGTGTTTCGCAATCCATGCTTTCTAGCCTGATTTCTCTCTTTTCCTCCTCTCGTGCCTCTAGTCGTACACGGACGTGGGCGAGACGACCTCCGACTTCCTGACCATCCACGAGGCGCACCGCATCTTCCTGGAGAACAAGGCCAAGTTCTCGGCCTCCAACTTCTCCGAAGGGCTGATGGACATCCTGGGCGGCTACCACAGGGCCACCCGGTCCATGATGGAGGAGGCGGCCAGGCGGAAGAAGGAGGAGGAGGACTCGAACCTCACCGTGATAGCCGGGAGCATAGTGGGGAGCGTCCTGCTGCTGGGAATATTGCTCTTCGTCGGGTTCGTCATCTACAGGCGGTGCAGGACCGTCAAAGGAGGGGTAAGCGATTTTTTTGCCTTGTGCGAAGAACGGGCATTCGACCGAGTACCCGTTCTCCGTATCGGGAGCGAAAGATTATTTTTCTCTAAAGGTGTATTTTGAAAACGTATTTTGGTGCATAAATACACATAGGCGCACCTACGGAGGGGGCTATCTGGGATGAAGCCCCCCCCCCTAAA
>JAWZYV010000229.1:0-21221 GCA_038373885.1 Cheiracanthium punctorium
CTAGATTCTAAGCCTACCTAACATTTCATCCTGGTATACTACGGCCCTGCTCAACACACTCCTTTGAGTGTTGACCCATTAATTGTTGGCTCAAAATTGCCCGACTTCAAGCATGTAACACAACTGTGTACTACTGATCTACACAGATTTTGGCCATTTAAAGGCCAATAATTTTGACAGATCAGGTACAGCAAAGTTTCTTCAGACATTGATGAAGATGGTATGGTTCACTTTATATGGAAAAATAAAAGTGGAATTTTGTATAGGTTTGTGTCATAATAATTTAAAAAACAAAATTTGTACTTTTGAGTACTGTACAAAGTAGCACTTTAAATTAAACCAGGGTTATAAAAAAACCCGGGGTTTAGGGTGAAAAAAAACCGGGTTTTATTGGGCAAAATTAAAATTTTTGGTACTTGAACTTGAAAGTTGACACATGTAGAAGTCCAAATTTCAAACCATAGACAAACATAAAATTAGGTTTTAACTCACAAAGGGAACTCGCACTGCCCTCCAAAAAATAAATAAATGAATGAATAAATTTGCTTCTAAAAACTTTCACTGAGTATTCTTTTGAATAAGCTTAGTAAATTATAAGTAATAGAAACTTAAGTGACATGCCATTAAAATATATCCACAAATAACAATAGCTTTAATTTCGAGCTGTGCAAATTTCAGAAACTAATTAGTTACTAAACTGAAGTGAGAAATTTGGCTTTTACTTGAATACTTTTTTGAGTGGGCGTAGTAAAACAAAGCATATGGATAATTTTTATTGTCTTAAACAAAGGTTTATCATCTTATTTTGTAATTAAGAAATTATATTAATGTAATTTTTTATTTATAAATTTGTTGTAAACAAGTAGTAAAGAAATTCCAGTGATTTAAATGTGATAGAAAATGTTAGCAATAACTCAATAACTTTATATAGAATTTCTCAAATTATTTTATTTTCTTTGTTTCAAAACAATATAAGAAATGAACGGCAAAAACCTACCTGCACATTTCTTTTTAATATTTAATGAATAACACAGAGTTAAGTTATAATCCTTTTCATTCCGTAATGTGTGTACTTCTTTATTTTGTGGTATTGATTTATTAACCCGGTGATATAACCTAATCTCAATAGTTAGTGCAACCAGACCTGCTTTCATTATACATACAAGAAATTATTATCACATATTTGAATGGTTGTTTTATTTCTAAATATTCTAATGAAGAAATATTGGGTATTATGTTTGCATGAACATCTTTTCCTAACAATGAAAATTAACTGATGCATTTGTATAGCTTTATATCTTTACGGTTACGTATTATCTTCAAACAACTGCTATTATATAGAATACAGTTTGTTTGGACACAAATTTTAACTAAAAAATTACTAAAAGTAACTTTTAAACAGTATTACGACTGGTAGAAAACAAAGATTTTTATTTTTCATAAAAGCAACAGAATGGAATTAGGATTTATAGTTTCGTTTGTGATAAAAATAATCTTGAATTGAAATAGAACTTTAAAATTTTGTAAGAAATTAAGTGTTTCTACAATAAATTAAATTATTATTCAGATATTTCTTTTAAAATGATGCAAATCAAAGTTTTATCTTTAAAAAAACCCATTCTACCCAAAAAAGCCCATGGGTTTTTTAAAGTAAAAAATTTGCCCCGGTGGGGAAAATGAGGAGCTACCCGGGCAGCAAATCTGACAACCCTGAATTAAACTGGTAGAAAACTTAGAAGCATATACCAGTTCATCGATTCTTTATACTTTTAGGCCCTTTAATAAAAATCCTTAAATTTAGATTTTGCATTAACATTGAAGTTTTCTTACTATATGTTGAAGAACTATCTATGTTGTAAAAATATCTTGAACAAAAATTCAAACGATTGTTTTAAAATCTTTCTCAGCTTTTACATGGAGTCAAGAAGAGCATCGGAATATGGGTGCATGGTCTTTTATTCAGCCTAGATTTCAGAATCTCCTGGGTTGCAATGTAAGTAATGCATTAATTTTTTGTTTTATTACTACTGCATTAAGCATTGTGCGTGTCAGAAACTCCCCCACATATCCATACCAGTACTAATCACTTTGTTGCTTATACTGCTAATTGCATAAATATATTGTTGCGAAATAATAACTTAATTTGCTCTCGTATTGAATGCGTCGCTGTGAAACTAGTTAAAGCGAAGTCATCAGGTAAATGGTAAACCTGTGGAAGTAACCCTATAGCCTTGGCGACAAACTTGGCGATCGTCTTGGCGACCTTGGCGACAAATGGTGGCTTCTAGAAAATTCATGTCTCGAGACCATATTTCAATTTGATAAGATTGTTCCAGAAATTTCTCGGCAATTCTGGTGACGTCATCATCTCTATAAAAGCACTAGGATCTCTCTCCGGGGAGTTCAGTTGAGTGATAGACTTTGAAGCGCACGGTTGATTCTGTGAAATGAATAGTGTTATTGTTTGCTTATTTGTGATTTTAGTTAGCATATGCTAAAGTTTCTTGTATTATTTTGAGCTATTGAGCTGCGAGCCGTAAAATAAAGTGTTATTTTTGTTTACTGTGCTGCTTGAACTGCTTTGAAATACACCCACTTGGCGATTTTCGTAACATTGGTGTCAAGAAGTGGGATCTGGATCTGTTTGAATGCCAATAACCAGAGCAGCCATGGAAGATAAAATAGAAAAACTGTTTGCTATGATGTTAGATATGAAAGAAAAGATGTCTTTGGGTCAAGACAGTCTGAAAGAAGATATGTCAAAGATGTCTTTGGGTCAAGACAGTCTGAAAGAAGATATGTCAAAGATGTCTTTGGGTCAAGACAGGCTGAAGGAAGATATGTCAAAGATGTCTTTCAGACAGGAGAGTCTGGAAGAGAAGATCTGTTCGGACTAGAGAGTCTACGAGAGAAAATGCGTTCAGGACAAGAAGAAATGAAGACTCAAATACAATCTGTGCGTGAAAGAGTCGAGGGAGTATGAAGCGAAGTGCAAGGACAGATCAGCGACGTACAAGAAAAAATCGAGGGAGTACGAAGCAATGTGCAAGAACAAATCGGCGATGTCAAAGGACAAATCAATGATGTGCAAGGACAAATCAGCGATTTTGAAAAGAGACTTTCTGATCTTGAGAGGAAGCCAAGTAATATTTTGGCAAGTGGAGAAATAATTAATTCTAGACCGACTGTAAAGCATTTAACATTTGACGGCCAAACATCTTGGACTGTTTTTAAGACTCAGTTTGACGTCGTGAGCTCTACAAATGGATGGACTGATAGCTTCAAGGCCATTCAACTTGTGGCCTCTCTGCAAGGATCAGCTGCGGAGATTCTTCTAGGAATACCGAATGACAAGTTGAACGACCTACCGACCGTCGAAAAGGCTCTCGAATCTCGATTTGGAAACAGCCATCTTACCCAGTTTTATAGGACTGAATTGAAAGCAAGGCGACAAAGGCCTGGAGAAAGTCTACAGGTATTAGCCACCGATGTTGAGCGATTAATGAGCCTAGCTTACGCGGAATGTCCCCTAGATGTTCGAGAAAGTTTAGCAGCCCAGTACTTCGTCGACGCTATCAGGGACGAAGATACACAACATTCCACGAGACTGGTAGACTCGAAAGATTTGAAGGCAGCTCTGGCGTATAGCATGAAATATGAAGCTGCGAGAACCATTTCGAAAACACCCAGGCATGTAAGGTCTGTGGATATAGATGAAAACGCCGCCAAGGAAAAGGAAGATAAACTGGATTCTGTACTCAAGGCACTCCAGGAATTATCGGATAATCTCACTGTTGGGAAAAGGGGCTCTCCCCGAAGGAATCTGAACGTGACCTGTTGGAGATGTCACAAAAGAGGACACGTGCAAAGAGAATGCGACGTGACTTCTCCCAAACAGGAAAAACTAGGTCTTGGGCGTCTTGCGGGGCGGAGGCTGCCTTTTCTGAATAAAGCCCCTGAAGGGAAATTTGAAGTTTCTGCACTTAGCGGAGGAGAAACTGGACTTTATGTTGAAGGAACTATTTGTGGTATCCCTTGTTTGATGCTAGTGGATACGGGTGCGAATGTCACTCTTCTAAAATCGGACTTTGCCATGAAACTGAAGGAACAATTGCTCTACACGTCTCCAAACGTCTCTATTAGGACCGCTAACGGTGAAAAGACAGAGATACAAGGAAAACTGGATGTATCCATTGAATGTGGATCCAAGAAATTCCGGCACAGGGTCTACGTGGCTAACATCACTGACCTTTGTATCCTTGGGCTGGATTTCCTTCAAAAATTTAACTTTACCGTAGACTTAGAGAAGAACGAGATACGGACAGGAGGGGAGGAGATTCCCTTGTTTTCAGGAAGCGAGCAGTGTTCAAAATCATGTTCTATATTCGCGAAAAAGAAGACGACTATACCAGCGAGATCTGAATTTCTTATCCAAGGGGTTCCTGAAGCCTCTGGACATTTCCGGTATGTCGTAACGAACTTTCCTAGCCGGTTCTCCTTAAAAGGGGTCTTGGTGGCCGCCACACTCGTGGATTTAAGAGGGGAAGCTATACCTATTCGAGTGTTGAATTTGGACGATAAACCCAAGACTATAGAAAAAGGGGCCGTTATTGCGACGTGTGAACCAGTGGTGTATATCGTCGCCCGTCCTCAAGGATATTCTAACAGTCATCATTTTCACCTAATGCTGGAGAATTTTGAAGGACTTAGTAAGGAGCAGCGAATAGCAGTGCAAAAATTACTACAGGAATTCCAAAACTTATTCTCTACCGGTGATGCCGATGTGGGCCACTGTAATGTGACACAGCATAAAATTAATACAGGTGATCATCCACCAATCAAGCAGTATCCAAGGCATTTGCCTCTTGCAAAGAAAGAGGAAGCTGAACGCCTGATTAAAGAAATGGTGGACGGTGGCATAATAGAGGAATCGTCGGGGCCTTGGGCGTCACCAATCGTTCTTGTTGAAAAGAAGGACGGATCGACACATTTCTGTGTCGACTATCGGAAACTGAACGATATTACGAAGAAAGACTGCTATCCCCTCCCGCGAATAGATGACACTTTAGATGCTTTAAATGGAAGCCAGTGGTTCTCTACGTTGGACTTAAAGAGCGGGTATTGGCAAGTCGAAATACGACCTGAAGATAAAGAAAGACAGCTTTTACCACCGGACAAGGACTCTGGCACTTTAAGGTAATGCCTTTCGGTCTTTGCAATGCCCCCGCTACTTTTGAAAGACTAATGGAAACGGTATTACGTGCACTTTTGTCTGAGGCCTGCTTAGTATACTTGGATGACATTATTATAGTGGGCAAAATGTTTGAAGAACATTTAAATAATATTCGTAAAGTGTTTCTTAGATTACAAAATGCTAACCTTAAACTAAACCCGAAGAAATGCAAATTTTTACGTAAGGAAGTTACTTATCTTGGTCACGTTATTTCTGCAGACGGAGTTAAGACTGATCCACAAAAAGTTAAAGCGGTTGTCGATTGGCCTCGTCCGGAAACGGTACATGAACTGCGAAGTTTTCTCGGACTGTGCACCTATTATCGCCATTTTGTAAGAAATTTCTCAACAATAGCGAGACCTTTACATAAATTGACTGAAGCCCAAGCAAGTTTTAATTGGACAGAGGAATGCGAGAAATCGTTCATTAGTTTAAAGCTGGCGTTAACGACGTCTCCTATTTTGACATATCCCCGGACTGACAAAGATTTTATCTTGGATACAGATGCCAGTAATGAAGGGATAGGAGCCGTGCTTTTGCAGAGAACAGAAAAGGGTGAAAGTGTCATAGCTTACTTCAGCAAGAGCTTGGGTAAGCCGGAGAGGAATTATTGTGTCACTCGTAAGGAATTACTGGCTATTGTTAAATCTATTGAGCATTTCCATCACTACCTCTATGGACGGAAATTTCTTCTTCGGACTGATCATGCTTCCTTGAGATGGCTTTTGAATTTTAAAGAACCTGAGGGTCAGATAGCTCGCTGGATCCAAAGGCTGCAGGAGTATGAGTTCGAAATCGAACATCGCAAAGGAACTTAGCACGGAAATGCAGACGCTCTCTCCAGACGACCTTGTAAAGAGGACTGTAAGCACTGCGTGAACGCAGAGAAGAAATACGGGACGGAGACGGATACTTTCGTGAAGGTTTTGACTTCAACGACTGTGGATCGGTGGGCTTCGAGTGAAGTACAGAGAGCACAGTTAGAAGATTCCAATATCAGGCCAATTTTGGAAAAGAAACTAAATTCCGCGGATCGACCGTCTTGGCAAGAGATCGCGCCAGAGAGTCCCGCCACAAAGTGATACTGGGCTCTTTGGGATTCTTTACATCTTAAGGACGGTGTTTTATATCGGAAATGGGAGAGCGATGACGGAAGATCAAGCCGATGGCAATTAATTCTCCCACGTAGTAGAATTCCAGAGGTTCTGCGGGAGATTCATGATAGCGCAAGTGGAGGGCATTTTGGAGTGATGAAGACGTTAAATAAAACCAGGGAGGGATTTTATTGGGATCGACTTCGTGCCGATGTTGAAAAATGGTGTAGAGAATGCCACGATTGCGGTGCCCGGAAAGGACCTAAAATAAAAACCAAGGGTCATTTGCAGCGCTATAACGTTGGCGCGCCTTTCGAAAGAGTGGCTTTAGATTGTTGGGTCCGTGGATGAAATGCCAAGTATGTCATAAAAATGACCCACAGTTTCAGTTGTACCACTAGAGGTGAAGGCTTAAAAAATTGACGACACTTTATATTTTCTCTACTTAAATTTATTTAAACATTGCACAAAAGAACACTTACAAAAAAAATTTTAAAAACAATTTCAGATTTTAAGAAAAACCAGGCCATCTGGAAAAATTTCCAGTTCCAATGCAAGCCTTTTATAATATATCTGGCAGAAATACATCATGCCCTTCCCATGACTAGGGCAACCTTCTAGCTGTATCAGCAGCCTGGCCTGTGTGTTTTCTCATAAAGCAGACACTTTATATACTATATAAAACAGGTTAATTTTACAGTTACAGAATAAAAAAAGTATGCAACATTTGCATAAAATAAAGGTTCAATAAATTTGCATATTGAAAACAATCTCAGAAAATTGCCTTTCACTTCAGGCTTTTCACTCTTCACGCATGGTTTAAACATTAGTTAATAGTCCTACCCTAACCAGAACTAATTCTCTTACCCCCATGATTCTTTAGAGAACCTAAGCATCTATTTGTCAAAAGGAAGACCCTTATTTTTCAGGAAGCATTACATCATTAAACTACTGGGCCATAGTTCAGAGGCTATTTCCATCCAGCAGCAGTAGTCAACAACTAAACACAACAACTTTATTAAATCTTGAGCTTAGGTTTTTAAACTTTACTTTGAAGTTGTCTTGGGTCTTCAATGAATAAAAAGTATATTATTTCAATTTTATTTATTTAATTATTATTTTTTTTTTCCAATAAGAAGTAGGGGTTTTATTTTGTTTACATTTTTAACTTATTAGAGATACTACTATTTAGGGTTATGAAGAAGTTTAAAACCATTTGAATTTTATTTTTAAACTGCTATTAATTACTTTTAGTTGAACTTTAATACAATTAAGATAGGTTTAACCCATGGTGAATAACATAAACAAAACTTAAGCCTAATTGGCACATGAAAAAAAACTTGATGAAATAGATGGCTGATGCAAGGCCAGGGGAAAACAATTGGGCAAAATAAATTTTTAGCATCTTAAATTTGAATTCAGTTAAATATATTTAGTTTAATAAAAATTATTTAGCTCCAACATAGATATCCTAGGACCCCTGCCTACAACATCGAGAGGCAATCGTTACGTCTTAGTCCTGATGGATTACTTTACCAAATGGCCAGAAGCGATCGCCATCCCGAGTCAGGAAGCTTCAACTGTAGCTGAAGAACTCGTTAGAAACTGGATCTCTTATTACGGAGTGCCTATGATGTTACATTCGGATCAAGGTACAAATTTTAATTCAGCACTATTTTCGGAACTCTGCGAATATTTGGGAATCACAAAGACTCCAACAACACCGTTACATCCCGTGTCCGATGGCATGATCGAGAGGCACAATCGAACAATTTTGAATCATCTTTCGATATTTGTTTCGAAGAATCAAACCGACTGGGATATATATTTGCCACTGTTCCTCCTGGTTTACAGAAGCGCGGTTCATGAAACGACCGGATATTCTCCATCGGAGATGTTGTTCGGCTGCCCTCTTCGATTACCCAGTGATATTGTTTTTGGATGACCATGTGATACGCCCTCCTCACGGAATGATTACATGAGTAATTTAGAAGCACGATTAGAAAGAGTTCATTCGTTTGCCAGAGAGCGAATCAATTTGGCGAGTGACCGAATGAAGATTCGTTACGAAGCCAAAGCAACGAATCACCAATTTAAGGAGGGTGATCAAGTTTGGCTGTATAACCCGAAACGAAGGAGAGGTCTGAGTCCTAAGTTGCAACAGAACTGGGAAGGACCTTATACAGTTGTCAAGAAATTGAAAGATGTTATCTACAGAGTTCAGAAGTCGCCCAATTCAAAACCGAGAGTCATTCACATTAATCGTTTAGCTCCATATGGTGCTACTGATCATGATGTTGTGTGATTAGACTGCCGGGTCGTCAGTTTTTAAAGAGGGGAGCAGTGTTGCGAAATAATAACTTAATTTGCTCTCGTATTGAATGCGCTGCTGTGAAACTAGTTAATAGTGAAGTCATCAGGTAAATTGTAAACCTGTGGAAGTAACCCTGTAGCCTTGGCGATCGACTTGGCGACCTTGACGACAAATTGTGGCTTCTAGAAAATTCATGTCTCGAGACCATATTTCAATTTGATAAGATTGTTCCAGAAATTTCTCGGCAATTCTGGTGACGTCATCATCTCTATAAAAGCGCTAGGATCTCTCTCCGGGGAGTTCAGTTGAGTGATAGACTTTGAAGCGCACGGTTGATTCTGTGAAATGAATAGTGTTATTGTTATGCTTATTTGTGATTTTAGTTAGCGTATGCTAAAGTTTCTTGTATTATTTTGAGCTGTTGAGCTGCGAGCCGTAAAATAAAGTGTTATTTTTGTTTACTGTGCTGCTTGAACTGCTTTGAAATACACCCACTTGGCGATTTTCGTAACAATATAAACATTAATTAATTTCTACACTCTAACAAAATGTACAGTTAGTAATTTTTTTATCATAAAAGGAAAGGAAATTAAATGAGATTAAAATTCTTTATCAATCAGCTGATCGCAAAAAATAACTCATGTACATCTCAGTTTTTAATTGATAATACTTCCTGAATTTTTTTAGCTATTGATCTATAAATGTTTTAGAAGTTGATTAAATAGTTTGCTAAAGCCTTTAATAGTTTAGGTACTGCCTTGTGATTTCTGTGATAGTTTAATGTTTGGTGCACAGATTGGTAAAAGAATGCTGTAATAAAACATTTTTTTCATAACTGTCTAGGATAGCATATTTTGTGAAATTCCAAGATTACAGTGAATTACCTTAAAATTGAAATCTGTCATACTCTTGTGTAGGGTGTGTATTAAAAGTTCAATGACTCTTTAATGGTGCTTGAATTTTTATTAAACAACAATTAGGGAAAAAAAATGATACCATCTGTTTTTATAGGTTTTTGAATATTCGTTTGTAACTTTGAGTATTTTAGAACCTATATTCTTTTATTATTTTACAGTCTTAATAATTTACTATTATGTAATTTTCAACAGTTAAAATATGCTGGAAGAAAACCATTAGCTGCAGTTGCTGTTGGTTCTGGGAAATACCATCAAGAAGAAATAGATGAACTAATTAAAGAAACATTTCAGTGAATGTAAATATATTAAATGTTGTTGCAATTGAATAAATATTTTCATTTTGTTAAAGAATTTATTTTCCAATAGTAATTATATTTTCTGTTATACAGTGAAGTAACTTTTTACTGCATTTTTATGAATACAAAAATAAAACAGTTGGTACTCAAATATAAACAATCTGAACATGCAAAAATAAATAACTTGTAGGAAACTAAGCAATGTGGTAATTTTTTTTTTTTTTTTGAGGGGGGGGGGGGGGGGGATTATGTTTTAATAAATTAAAGCAGTAACTTTTTTTTATTTTAATTGATGTAACCTTAAGTCCTGAGATATAATGGTCTGTGTGTCTTATTCTTTTAAAAAATATCAATAGTATTGTTCTTTAATTACAGCTTTAAAAAAAATCAAGGATCTGGGATAATTTTTTGAGCAGCTAAAAAATTAATTAGTAAAACCCGTACGAAAATAATTTGAAACTTCCGAAGACAGAAGAAGGGATTTTTCAACTAGCTTCATGCAACATCAAAATGAAGAACCAGTGAGGGAATAATTCTTTTCTCTGGAGAGTGTGTGGGTCGAGGTCCGGGGGAAAAAAAAACCATCCTTCTGTTTTTTTTTAAGTGGAACTTTTTAATACTATGCCTCAATCCTTTGACTACCTACAACATCTCACTTTTGATCTGTTTTCAAATATTAACTTTAATTTTAGTCTTAATTTTTATCTCTGACGACTTATTTGACAATCTTTGAACAGATTTTAATCAATCTTGCCAACGAGATTCTTGCTTAAAAATGCAACGAACACAAATGCCTTAAAATCTTTTTCAGGATTTTTTAGAATTCACATCGAAACAGGTTATAAGGTTGCCAAAACATTGTTTTCAAATTTGCCATCATATGTCAAAGGGAAATAGAGATAGCCACAAAATTCTTGCTTTAAAATGTAGAGAACATGAATGCTTCAAAGTAATTTTCAGGGTTTTCTAGAATTTGTCTTCAGACTGGTGTAAGGGGACAATACGTTATTTTCATATTTGTTTTCATGTATCGGAGGAAAATAAAGATAGCCATCTAAGTCCTGCATTAAAATATAAGGAACATTAATTTATAAAAATATTTTTCAAGTTTTTTTAAAAATGAACCTCAACTGGGGGTAGTTGACAAAACAAGGTGTTTTTCACGTATATTTTAGCTTTTGAGTGCTGTTAATTTCAGACAAAGATTTTTGTCTTCCTGGTGAAAGGAGACTCACTTTTCAAGGGTTGCCAGATTAAATGTGAAACGTTGCCAAGGTTTGCCATTTTGGTTATTTATCGCAAAGTTTGTCATTTAAAAAAAAAAAAAAAAGTCTCCAAAACTGGACCCAGCTTGGCCATGTCTTCCATATTTGACGAGAAATTGTCTAATCCTATTGTTTATTTAACTGGAATATTGCTGTCTAATTCAGGTAAATAAAAATGAAGTATATTTTGAAAATGCTTGGCAAACGATTTTAAAACAGTTTTAGTAGGTGATTTAGATTTCAATTTTTAAAAAGAATTTTATGGAACAAGCAAGACAAATACAGCACACTCGTGGATTATGATAACCTTGCTCATATCTCAAAGCAATTTTCCCAAATGAAATGGCTTTAATCTATTCCAGCCCCCAAAATGTTACCCCAGTTGTTTTTGTTACGTGTTTTTGAGTAAGAAAAATGTATTTATAAATGACAAATATTGTATAAAATATTATAAAAGAGAATGTAAAGAGATAAACTGGTTTTATAAAGTGTTTAAATAACTCGTGCCTTCTCGCATATGATGACCTGTTAAGGTATCTCCTTCAAGCTGCTTCTCCGTCACCCGCACCATCAACAGCTTCACCATCTTTTCATCAGGACACCCCCCCCCTCAATCGGCTTTGATTTTTGATTGATTATTACCCTATATCTATTGTAAATAAAACAATTCCAAAAAAAAGGTAGCAATAATTTCAGTTCTAATAAATAAAAAAAGAAATTTTTTTTCTCGTTTTCCTCAACTTTCAAAAACGAACTGAAAGCGAACATAAAACACAATTTTGTTCTCAAAATTGAACTTTACTGAAGTATTACTTTACTTCCTATTGTATTGTGTAGTGTATTCTTAGGGAACTGGATGGGATGAGTTTTGATGAATTCCATCTAATGAAAATGAGCTCTTTCATCACTGATTTTTGACAATCTGGAACATACCTAAAAGTTGGACCCCTCCCAGGCAAAAATCCTGCGTGCGCTCCGGGAAAGAAGTGAGGAGCTTAGAAATTATTGTAATGCCCTTAGCTGGTGTTATACCCTTTATCGACGACTTGTGTTTAAGCACAGTAATGCAAATGCGAGGTGCAAAATGCGCAGTAAACTGCATCGTGTGCAGCCAGCCAACCCACTGATATGGTTCCTCGTATTTCAAAGCAAAATATCACTCGCTCAACGGCTCATATCTCAAAAATCTCGTACGTCAGGGCACTCGTTTCTCGAGGTACCACTGTATATCCTGTTACTTTTAAGGTTTGTGAAAACCTTGTTTTAAAAATCTGATCTCAACAAACCAGTCCAAAAATTATAAACAAGCATTGATCAGGGTGTCTACCAAATTTCTGAAAGTCAATTTCCTGACTTTTGGGAGGTCCCGGGAAAAAAATTCCTGACCAATGCATTTTACTTTGGGAAATTGCACAATGCCCTTGTCTTTATATTTGCATATTTTGTAAAACTTCTTGAAATCAATTTTAACTGATGTACACAGGATTAAGCTTTCATCAATCGAGAAACAGAAGTAGTCGCATTTTCTGATAGAATTAACTACCGTAATTTATGGAAGAAACGCCGCGGCGTTTATGAGTTTAAAAGTTAAAAAATAGTAAGTGCGGCATTTCTACCGGGTACGGCATTTACAATATTTTTTAGCCGATCTTCAACGAAAAATCAAAAAATTTGTTTAGTGATAATTTTCTCAAAAGATGGCGCCACCACCGACACGTACTCTTTACCGTGCACAGATCACAGCGTAGCAAATCAGAATGCGGACCTACCCCCATAGAAAAGAGATTTGGAGAAAGTCAGAGCACCCTGAGATGGGTCCATGTCCCGTGCTCTGAAGTGGATGGCTTCATACATCCAACCGATGTCTCCTCAATTAAGTAAAAAAAATAGAAGTAAATCTTTTACATCTACATTTTAGAACTATAATTAAATTTTAATGAAGTTTTGAATATATATTTTGAAGGGTTAAAGTTCTGTAAAATACAGCAAAAGTGCACTAACCTCTATTAAATGCACCTGTTTTTCACATGAACCTCTATTGTTTTTAAAATACTGATTTTCAGCCAAAATTAGTCTATGTTGCGCACGGTGCGAGTTTAACCCTCCCCCCCCCCCAAAAAAAAATAATAATAATAATAATAATTTAATCTGATTTTTTTTTTTTTTTTTTTTTTTTTTTTTTTTTTTTTCACCATGCGGCTTTGCGCCCTGTGCACTCTATCAAATAAACACTGCCAACTAATTGGTATGCTCAAGAAATGCTGAGTGCTTTTAAAATAAATCCCAATGTTATAAATATCAAAAATAATAAATAAATACCATCAAGAGTTGTTACACAACATTCAGTTTAAAACAACAATTTGCTGAAGCAAGCTCATTACGTAATCAACAGCTGGCCATCCGCGGGGGGAAAATGTTTACTTTTAACTGGAGCCTCTTCTCACACATCCATTGCTGTTTTTATTTTAATGGCGCCTGGTAGTCTGTCCGAACTTTGTGCGGATGCAAGAAGGTTTTTAGAACTTATTTTTTTATTTCTATAAATTCGCCTTTGTGAATATGAACATTGATATCTGATTATTTGAAAATAGAAATCGTAAGCTTCGTAAAATAGCAGTAAATACTTTAAAACATTCTATGGGAAGGGGGAGAAAAAAGGAGATTTTTTTACCGTTTATCCAATTACTCCCGAAATATATCCGATCAACTTAATAGCTTTTTTAATAAATTAGGTCTAATAAGTAATGCAACATATTATTTATTTCTTTATTTTTTGTTAATTAAGAAATTATTTTAGAAAACATTGAATTTTATCTGGCATTGACTTCTTCTGACCACGATCATCCCCCCCCCCCCCACCCCACACACACACACACCTTACCAACGATCGCGGCTGCGGCATTTCTGACGATTTTCTAGCTAACTAAGCTCATTTGCGTGGGTGCGGCGTTTCTTCCATAAATTACGGTAATTGTTCTTGGAAACAAGGACGTATTTAGGGTGAGGTCCAGGGGGTCCCCCCCCCCCCCCCCGAAATTTTCATTTTTGTTACTAAAATGATAATGATACAGTCTTTTTGTGAAAAAATCAGCTTTTTTTACCGTTTGGACCCCCCACCCCACCCCCACCCCCAAATTGTTTTCCTGGATACGTGCCTGCTGGAAATACGGTCCTAAGCCATAAGTTACAAAGTAAGCTAATTTGTCTTTACCCTCCCGTCGCGATTGATGAGCCCCCATTTTTCCCTACTTATACAAACACATCACTTGATGCTTTCCCGGTCCGAAAAATGCATTGCAGTTGCTTTCGGTTTCCAATCTGACAATTAGAGAGAAAGGGTTAAAAAAAAAAAAGACACGAAAAAAAAAATTGATTCTTTTGCTGAATTTTCCGGACCCATTATCTAATTTCCCAGTTTTTTCCAGACCCATTTTCCAATTTCCCGGCTTTTTCCAGACTTTCCTGAGCGGTAGACACCCTGTTGATCTCAACACAATTGCCTAAAAAACTTAAATAAAAAAAAAATGTTCAATAATATTTATTGCTGTTATTAACACATTATTTTTAAATATGCAAGCAATATTTTTAAAAAAAAGTGCTAGCTCATTTTTTTCCAGAACTAGAAATGTTCAGTCTTTACAAGTAAATCAATATATTTAACTTAAGAAGTATGCAGCAACACTTCTAGTATATCTTGGAAGAAATATGTATGTAGTGTAACAGGACATTGCAATCAGCAGAACTAACATGCTATCTTTAAAATAAGCTTGGCAAACGATTTTAAAATAGTTTTAGTAGGCGATTTAGATTTCAATTTTTAAAAAATATTTTATGGAACAAGCAAGACAAATACAGCACACTCGTGGATTATGATAACCTTGCTCACATCTCAAAGCAATTTTCCCAAATGAAATGGCTTTAATCTATTCCAGCCTCAAAAATGTTACCCCAGTTGTTTTTGTTACATGTTTTTTGGCTAAGAAAAATGTATTTATAAATGACAAATATTGTATAAAATATTATAAAAGAGAATGTAAAGAGATAAACTGTTTTTTAAAGTGTTTAAATCACTCGTGTCTTCTCACATATGACAGTGGCGGATTATTGCAAGTTTCTCTGGGGGGGGGGGATTAGTTTGTCGGTGGGGGCGGTTAGTTAGAAGATTGACATATACATCCATTTTATGGAAGTAAAAATAGGATCTTTTACATTAATTTCTTCTTTCTCGGGGGGGGGGGGGGGGGGGGGGCACCCCTCCTCCCCCCGCTTAAGTCCGCCCTTGGCATATGATGACCTGTGTTAAGGTATCTCCTTCAAGCTGCTTCTCCGTCACCCACACCATCAACAGCTTCACCATCTTTTCATCATTGAGAGAAGCAGTGGTGCACACAAAGGGGGGTTCAGACCCCCCCCCCCCCATCAGCTTTGATATTTTTTTTTCGATTGATTATTACCCTATATCTATTGTAAATAAAACAATTCCAAAAAAGAGGTAGCAATATTTTCAGTTCTAATAAATAAAAAAAGAAATATTTTTCTCGTTTTCCTCAACTTTCAAAAACGAACTGAAAGCGAACATAAAACACCATCTTGTTCTCAAAACTGAACAACTATTACTTTACTTCCTATAGTATTGTGTAGTGTATTCTTAGGGAACTGGATGGGATGAGTTTTGATGAATTCCATCTAATGAAAACGAGCTCTTTCACTGATTTTTTACAATCTGGAACATCCCTAAAAGTTGGACCCCCTCCCAGCCAAAAAACCTGTGTGCTCCTGGAGAGAAGTGAGAAGCTTAGAAATTATTGTAATGCCCTTAGCTGGTGTTATACCCTTTATCGACGACTTGTGTTTAAGCACAGTAGTACAAATGCGAGGTGCACAATGCGCAGTAAACTGCATCGTGTGCAACCAGCCAACCCACGGATATGGTTCCTTGTATTTCAAAGCAAAATATCACTCGCTCAACGGCTCATATCTCAAAAATCTCGTACGTCAGGGCACTCGTTTCTCGAGGTACCACTGTATATCCTGTTACTTTTAAGGTTTGTGAAAACCTTGTTTTAAAAATCTGATCTCAACAAACCAGGCCAAAAATTAGAAACAAGCATTGATCTCAACACAATTGCCTAAAAAACTTAAATTTAAAAAAATGTTCAATAATATTTATTGCTGTTATTATCATACATTATTTTTAAATATGCAAGCAATATTTTTAAAAAAAGTGCTAGCTCATTTTTTTCCAGAACTAGGAATGTTCAGTCTTAACAAGTAAATCAATATATTTAACTTAAGAAGTATGCAGCAACACTCCTAGTATATCTTGGAAGAAATATGTATGTAGTGTAACAAGACATTGCAATCAGCAGAACCAACATGCTATCTTTAAAATAATTAAGGATTATAATAAGTCAATACTAAAAATAACACACTATAGGATATAACTTTCATATTTAAGAGCATAAAATAACTTTGGATGATAGAATATGCAGATGAAAATACATATTAAATTATGTTTGAAGCCACCCACAAATGATAATGATGTCATCTTTAGAGGAGGAATAGGAGGGAGGGGGTAACAAGAGGTAATGCACCACATATTTTGGTTTAAATAAACACAATTCAACAGATTAATCTTTAAATTTTGAAACTACCAGACTTTGAGGATATTTCTTTAATTGGAGCTAAAACAAATTTACGTTATTTTTTGTTTTTTATTTATGTTCAGAGGTAAGCAAAGTTAATTTCGTTAATCATTAATTTCTTACTCAAAATCTTAACTTTGAAGTGTTAACTTTTCAAAAATTAACCACCTAAAAGTTATACTGCAGTTTAAGCATTACCTCTATGTAAGGAAAAGTCTTGTCTTTGGTATACAAGCAAATAAAATAAGTAGTTTAGTTAGATTAAATATCTGATGCTTTTATTGAGTTGGCAACAAAGTAATTGTGTTTTTCCGTATATCAGTATTTCGCCTGGCCAAAACTACTAAAGCTAATAATACAAAATTTGGCACATACGTCAGTTCTAACGTAAGTGCTAGATTAGATATCATTTTCCAAAATTCAGAATCTTAGGGGTACGGGGGGCCACAAAGTTCTTTTCACATATCGTGCGTGATCTCGAAGGAAAAAAAAAAAGAGATCCGTGAAATTCTTGCTGTAAAATACAGCACTCACGAATGTCTAAAAATCGATTTTAAGACATTTTGAATATTTTTCTTAAAGGAGGATAGGGGGGGGGGGGAGAACATAATTCATGGATGAAAAAAATATTATCAGTAAAATTCTTGCTTTAAAATGTGATAAATATGAATCATATGTTTAGGCACAGCTTGTTTGTAATTAAAATCTTATTGAAAATTTTATTTGTTTGCATTTTATCTAGCAAAACGCAATTACTTTGTTGCCAACCCAATAGGAAGAAAAAACAGAAGTGTATGCACTTAGTGTAAAAAATAGCAATCAGTTATTAATCATCATTATACATTAGGTGTATATTAAAATTGTCATCTAAAAGATGATCACTTTGCCCATAAAATATCTTCCCTCAGGTGCTGCAATAAAAAAAAACAATGTTCAATTGAAGCACTAGACAGTGTTATATTCTATAAGCAGTTTTATCAATAACTGGTTCACCCGTAATAGTTTTTTGATTTTGAGTCCAGCCAAATTAAGGATACTCAGACCAAATGCTCTGCTTTGTTTTTCAGAGATTTGTGGCCTTTAGCCCTTTCTTCAGACAAAGTAGCAGTGCTGAAAATATCCTTCATTTGTTGTTATGTCCACTAATGCTGACATTATCCTTTTCATTTGTTCCTCTGTATACAGAGCTTCAACATTTGCATCCATAAACTTCTTCACTTTTGACAGCTAGCTTGTTAATGCTCCTTTTATAGTTTTGCAACAAAGGCAATCGATTTGGCATTCTTTGTCTCCTATTAATCACCCAAACCTTTTTATATTCCATTTAATAAGGCATTGACCAAAGGGGTACTAGAGTGCTCCAGAGGTATAATACCTTGTAATTTGAACAATCGTCACAGTTATTGTCAGGAGTCTTATGATACACTTGAGCTTTACTTCAAGGACAGTTTGTTTGCCCTTAACTCACACAAAATCAAGCTAACAACCAATGTAACAGACTTAAAGTTAATGAAGTTTAGAAAATCATTAATTTTTTTTTTTTTTTTTTTTTTTTTTTTTTTGGCTGAGCTTAAATTCTTAAGCAATATGTTGAATTCATTAATTGAAAATTAATGGAGTTGTGCATATTTTCATTTCTTTTTGAAGATGGCATTTAGGTAGGTTCTGAGAATATGGTAGCAGCAGAAATTCTTCCCTTAGAAGAAAGCCTCCTTCTATTGTGTATTAATTATGTTTCTGTTGTAAACCTTAATTTTATTTCATACAAAAAAAATTAGTATATGAATCATTATCATTGTTTTACTCTCAAATGTCATAAACACATAGTAAAAGTTTAAAATTAAAAACTTGAAACATGATCTAAGGTGAACTGCAAGTACATTTTTATGTGATACTGCAAATACAGGGTGGTCTAAAAGAAATTTCCTTATATATGAGTCCCTATTGGCCGAACCGTTCAACCAATCGAAATGAAAGTTTAGATATAGTTATTTGAATGCATGGGGTCCAGATTGTGATGATTTAAAACAATAAACCTCTCACTGTTATGGTTACAGTGACAAAATTTTTGAATGGCAACCCACTTTTTTGTGCGCAAATCGATCAGAGCATGGAAAAACCTTAAATGGTGTTGAAACGAGACACATATGACATAAATTGGCGGCATAAAACATTTGCAAAGAACATCGTCGTAAAGAACCAATCACAATAAAAGGGAAGGTGTAATTGATGCACGTTGCATAATTCACTGGGCTAGGCAGTAGAAGCACCAATCACAGAACCCTCTTGTAAAGCATTGCTTGTGATATAAGCAGTGTGGGGAACATTGTTTCTTCATGTTCATGCTAATCCGTCTCGTTTTGTGCAAAGAAGATGATATTTTCAGGGACACAACGAGGTGAATTAATAAAACTTCTTTAGCTGAGAGGAGAAAATGCTGCCAAAGCATTGCGAGTTTATCGTAGAAATCATAAGCTAAAACAAGGCCCATGTTCTGTAAAACCGTACGTAATTTGTTAAAGAAATTTGAAGAAATGGGATGCGCGTGATAGAAAGCGATCCGGATGACCCTGTGTTCCTGTTGAAGTTGTTGCAGAAGTGCATAATACGATTGCAGGTCCATTGCATAGCATATTTACAGCAAGAAGTGTTTCCTGCAATTTGGATATACTGAAAACCATAGTTCGCCAAATTCTGCACTCTGTTCTGCAGATGTTTCCTTATCGATTCCAGCACGTCCAGGCATTGGCACCTGGAGACAACCAACAGCCTGTCGACTTAGCGAATTTTTTCCTAATCAGATATGATAAAGATAGCAGGTGGCCACTGCGGATATTATGGACGGATTAGGCACATTTCACCCTGACAGAGAACGTAAACTCCAAGAACTGCGTTCGCTGGGCGAAAGAAAATCCTTACGGTGTGGCACCATTGCCTTTATATGACAGGCACGTGACTGTGTGATACGGCGTCGCAGGACATTCACTCTGGGTCCTTACTTCTTCGAAGAAGTTACATCCAGTGGAATGTGCAAATGTGCTCCGCCACAGGTGCTCGGTATAAAGCAATGTTGGAGAATTACGTAATTCCAGAATTGCAGCAGCGAAATGTCATAAATGACATCGTATGGATGCAAGATGGTGCTCCTCCTCACATTGCCGGAAGTGTTCGACAAGTGCTGCAACAGCACTTTGGTGATAGAGTCATCGCGAGTACCTTTGCAGTTTCGTGGCCACCTCACTCTGGTGGATTTCTGGTTCTGGAGTTATCTAAAATCAAAGGTGTACACATCAAAACCCCAGAATTTGTCAGACTTAAAAGATGCCATAAAACGGGAAGTTCTATAAATTCCTCCTGCCATGATGCATTCGTTATTGTTATCAACAATCTCCTGCATGCAATGCATTATCGTCTACGAAGATGACCACAGTGAAAACTTGAAATTCGAATAAAAGTCTTTTCCCCTCTCCTCTCTTTTGTTATCATTGGTTCTTTACGATGCTCTTCTTTGCAAATGTTTTTCACCACCAATTTACATAAATAAATAAACAGTTAGTCATTGCCATTAAGTTAAATGTTTTTTCCAGAGAAAGATGTGATTTTTTTATTGGTTAACAGCGACTTTCTACGTCACCGGAAGTTGCGTTTTCACTCTGTGGCGATAAAGTTTCGATCTAGCAAACCGTTAAGTTGGATCACCTATTTTGTTTCACTTTGAATACACTTTTGCGATTGCTTGTAAAAGCAATACTTCCAGAGAGAAAACGATAGTTTTGGAGACGACCGATCGCGTTTCGTTTGAATCGGCCCTAAGAGAATGATAGGTGGTCACTCAATTTAACTGATGTCATTTCAATCATTTTTAAAATCATTGAAATGACATTAGGTAACATGATGCATGGTCACTCAATTTAAACATTTTTATTAGATTTTGAAATTTTGCAAAAAATTATTAAAAATGTGAAAATATTCGTCAATTACCTATAAACCACTGAAGCGAATGAAATAAAATTTAGTATCGTCACAGGTGGTTGCTTAAACCATAGGCATCAAAGTACTTTAAATGTTTTTATAGATTTTGTGAAAACTCAGAAAATGTTTGTTCTATTCTGGAAAAATGGCAATGGAATCGAATGAAATTTGGAATTATATTGGTTTTAATGGAATATGGTTGGTTGTTTGGAATTATGTTGGTCAAATTATTTTAAACTCTAAATGCTAAAACTGTTTCAAACATTTCACTGATATTGGGATTTTGAGAAAACTGTATAAATGTTTGTTCTCACACCCCTTAAAAAATTATTAAGGGAATACAATGAAGTTTAGCATTATGATCAGCAACGATTTAAACAACAAATGTCGAAATGTTTTGAAAAATTTGAATGAATTTCAAAACTCTGCTTAAAATGTCTATTTGTTCTTTTTGATTTTGTGAAAATTGTGCAAAATTTTTTTTA
>JAWZYV010000230.1:0-2500 GCA_038373885.1 Cheiracanthium punctorium
GAGGATCCATTGGAGGGCAAGTCTAGTGCCAGCAGCCCGGTAATTCTAGCTCCAATAGCGTATATTAAAGTTGTTGCGGTTAAAAAGCTCGTAGTTGGATCTCAGTTCCAGACGGGCGGTCCACTTACCGGTGGTTACTGCTTGTTCTGAACAGCCAGCCGGTTTCTCTTGATGATCTTCACCGGTTGTCTTGGGTGACCGGCAAGTTTACTTTGAAAAAATTAGAGTGCTCAAAGCAGGCGCGACGCCTGAATAATGGTGCATGGAATAATGGAATAGGACCTCGGTTCTATTTTGTTGGTTTTCGGAACACGAGGTAATGATTAAGAGGGACAGACGGGGGCATTCGTATTGCGACGCTAGAGGTGAAATTCTTGGACCGTCGCAAGACGAACTACTGCGAAAGCATTTGCCAAGAATGTTTCCATTAATCAAGAACGAAAGTTAGAGGTTCGAAGGCGATCAGATACCGCCCTAGTTCTAACCATAAACGATGCCAGCCAGCGATCCGGCTGTGTTCCTCAAATGACACGCCGGGCAGCTTCCGGGAAACCAAAGCTTTTGGGTTCCGGGGGAAGTATGGTTGCAAAGCTGAAACTTAAAGGAATTGACGGAAGGGCACCACCAGGAATGGAGCCTGCGGCTTAATTTGACTCAACACGGGGAAACTTACCCGGCCCGGACACAGGAAGGATTGACAGATTAAGAGCTCTTTCTTGATTCTGTGGGTGGTGGTGCATGGCCGTTCTTAGTTGGTGGAGCGATTTGTCTGGTTAATTCCGATAACGAACGAGACTCTAGCCTACTAAATAGACGTCCCGGTCCACTCTGCCGGGCGTTCTTCTTAGAGGGACAAGCGGCGTTTAGCCGCACGAGACAGAGCAATAACAGGTCTGTGATGCCCTTAGATGTCCGGGGCCGCACGCGCGCTACATTGAAGGAATCAGCGTGTGCTTTCCCTGTCCGACAGGACTGGGTAACCCGTTGAACCTCCTTCGTGCTGGGGATAGGAAATTGTAATTGTTTTCCTTGAACGAGGAATTCCCAGTAAGCACGAGTCATCAGCTCGTGTTGATTACGTCCCTGCCCTTTGTACACACCGCCCGTCGCTACTACCGATTGAATGATTTAGTGAGGTCTTCGGACTGGCGCTCGGAGCGGCCTTCGGGTCGCGCCGGCGTGCCGGAAAGATGACCAAACTTGATCATTTAGAGGAAGTAAAAGTCGTAACAAGGTTTCCGTAGGTGAACCTGCGGAAGGATCATTACCGTGTCGTGCACCAGCACGAGAGCGAGTAAAAAAATCCAAACTCGGAGCCCCACGGCTCCGTTTCGAACGCACGGGGAACGTAACATGAGGTGCCTCGGCTGCCCTTGCCGCCAGACGAGCGGTTGAAGGGGGTGCGCCCTAGGGCGCGCTAGGCTTGAAGAGGCTGTCCCGATAACGCCGGGGACAGTCCGCCTCCTTGGTTCCCCACTTTCCTCCGGCGGCGAGTTTTTGAGGGCTCCCGTCCGCCTCGAGGCGGATTCCCCGCCGGAGCGACCGGTTCGTGACCTCGAACTGCGGGTTCATGACCTTTCGACTCCCCCCCGTGGGGGAGTCCCCGCGGTTGGAAGCGAACCGACATTCAACCTCAAACTTCTCCGGAAACGGAGAATCCTGACAAACTCTCGAAATTGCTAAGGACGAAGGGAGAAATCCCAGAGTCCGCCAGAAACTTGAAACACAACTCTGAGCAGTGGATCACTCGGCTCACGGGTCGATGAAGAACGCAGCCAGCTGCGAGACTTGGTGTGAATTGCAGGACACATTGAGCACTGATTTTTCGAACGCACATTGCGGCCTCGGGTCCTACCCGGGGCCACGTCTGTCTGAGGGTCGGACCTACGCTTGCCGAAGGGGGTCATTCACCCCCTACGTGGTCGCACCGGGAAGCCCTAAAGCGGCTTCTCGCCGACCCAAACCGAGCGCGATCCCCACGCCCAGAAGCGTCCCGCTTAGGACGCCCGGGACGGAGGAGAGGCGGACGAGCCTCCCGGATCCCGGGCCTGCGGTCCGACAGACGCGGAGCGTGCAAGGACGTGACTGGCGAAAGCCTAAACACTTGTCGACCTCAGATCAGGCGAGACGACCCGCTGAATTTAAGCATATAAATAAGCGGAGGAAAAGAAACCAACTGGGATTCCCTGAGTAACGGCGAGCGAAAAGGGAAAAGCCCAGCGCCGAATCCCCGGCCTCCGGTCGTGGGAAATGTGGCGTTTAGGAGTGAGCGTGCCGAGTTCGGACGGGGCAGCAAGTCCCCCTGACCGGGGCCTGTCCATAGCGGGTGCGAGGCCCATAGCCGCCCTGTCCGGCTCGGATGCGATCTCCTTGGAGTCGGGTTGCTTGGGAGTGCAGCCCTAATCGGGTGGTAAACTCCACCTAAGGCTAAATACCGCCGTGAGACCGATAGCAAACAAGTACCGTGAGGGAAAGTTGCAAAGAACTTTGAAGAGAGAGT
>JAWZYV010000230.1:7500-20815 GCA_038373885.1 Cheiracanthium punctorium
GCTCAAGAGGATGGCTAACATACAATTTAAACACAGTTTTAAAACAGCAAATATCTTTGGAAGAAAACCTTCCAAAGATATTTCCTCGCCCATCCCCAATTCTCCCACCCTCTTGAACGGCCTGCAGCGGCAATCGAACTGTCGGTTTCGAAGCGCACAAACATTAAACTTAGTATACAATTTGAACAGCTTGCCATATTAAATGTTATTCGAAGAAAACCTTCCAAAACACAACTCACTCACCGAATCAAAACATTATCACGTAATGATTTCTGAATTATCACACAATGCATTCTTAGATGGCATACATTAAAATTTAATATACAATATAAACACAGTTTTAAAATGGCAAATGTCTCTGGAAGAAAACCTACCAAAACTCATGGCACGAACAAATACAAATTATTCTCGCATACGGGGCAGATAATGAAATGTAGTATGAATGTTATTGAAAAGAAGGAAATATTATTCAAAGAAAACCTTCGAAAGCTCAAGAGGAAGGCTAATATACAATTTAAACACATTTTTAAAACAGCAAATATCTGTGGAAGGAAACCTTCCAAAGATATTTCCTCGCCCACCCACAATTCTCCCACCCTCTTGAACGGCCTGCAGCGGCAATCGAACTGTCGGTTTCGAAGCGCACAAACATTAAACTTAGTATACAATTTGAACAGCTTGCCATATTAAATGTTATTCGAAGAAAACCTTCCAAAACACAACTCACTCACCGAATCAAAACATTATCACGTAATGATTTCTGAATTATCACACAATGCATTCTTAGATGGCATACATTAAAATTTAATATACAATATAAACACAGTTTTAAAATGGCAAATGTCTCTGGAAGAAAACCTTCCAAAACTCATGGCACGAACAAATACAAATTATTCTCGCATACGGGGCAGATAATGAAATGTAGTATGAATGTTATTGAAAAGAAGGAAATATTATTCAAAGAAAACCTTCGAAAGCTCAAGAGGATGGCTAACATACAATTTAAACACAGTTTTAAAACAGCAAATATCTTTGGAAGAAAACCTTCCAAAGATATTTCCTCGCCCATCCCCAATTCTCCCACCCTCTTGAACGGCCTGCAGCGGCAATCGAACTGTCGGTTTCGAAGCGCACAAACATTAAACTTAGTATACAATTTGAACAGCTTGCCATATTAAATGTTATTCGAAGAAAACCTTCCAAAACACAACTCACTCACCGAATCAAAACATTATCACGTAATGATTTCTGAATTATCACACAATGCATTCTTAGATGGCATACATTAAAATTTAATATACAATATAAACACAGTTTTAAAATGGCAAATGTCTCTGGAAGAAAACCTTCCAAAACTCATGGCACGAACAAATACAAATTATTCTCGCATACGGGGCAGATAATGAAATGTAGTATGAATGTTATTGAAAAGAAGGAAATATTATTCAAAGAAAACCTTCGAAAGCTCAAGAGGAAGGCTAATATACAATTTAAACACATTTTTAAAACAGCAAATATCTGTGGAAGGAAACCTTCCAAAGATATTTCCTCGCCCACCCACAATTCTCCCACCCTCTTGAACGGCCTGCAGCGGCAATCGAACTGTCTGTTTCGAAGCGCACAAACATTAAACTTTAGTATACAATTTGAACAGCTTGCCATATTAAATGTTATTCGAAGAAAACCTTCCAAAACACAACTCACTCACCGAATCAAAACATTCTCACGTAATGATTTCTGAATTATCACACAATGCATTCTTAGATGGCATACATTAAAATTTAATATACAATATAAACACAGTTTTAAAATGGCAAATGTCTCTGGAAGAAAACCTTCCAAAACTCATGGCACGAACAAATACAAATTATTCTCGCATACGGGGCAGATAATGAAATGTAGTATGAATGTTATTGAAAAGAAGGAAATATTATTCAAAGAAAACCTTCGAAAGCTCAAGAGGATGGCTAATATACAATTTAAACACAGTTTTAAAATGGCAAATGTCTCTGGAAGAAAACCTTCCAAAGATATTTCCTCGCCCACCCCCAATTCTCCCACCCTCTTGAACGGCCTGCAGCGGCAATCGAACTGTCGGTTTCGAAGCGCACAAACATTAAACTTTAGTATACAATTTGAACAGCTTGCCATATTAAATGTTATTCGAAGAAAACCTTCCAAAACGCAACTCACTCACCGAAACAAAACATTATCACGTAATGATTTCTGAATTATCACACAATGCATTCTTAGATGGCATACATTAAAATTTAATATACAATATAAACACAGTTTTAAAATGGCAAATGTCTCTGGAAGAAAACCTTCCAAAACTCATGGCACGAACAAATACAAATTATTCTCGCATACGGGGCAGATAATGAAATGTAGTATGAATGTTATTGAAAAGAAGGAAATATTATTCAAAGAAAACCTTCGAAAGCTCAAGAGGATGGCTAATATACAATTTAAACACAGTTTTAAAATGGCAAATGTCTCTGGAAGAAAACCTTCCAAAGATATTTCCTCGCCCACCCCCAATTCTCCCACCCTCTTGAACGGCCTGCAGCGGCAATCGAACTGTCGGTTTCGAAGCGCACAAACATTAAACTTAGTATACAATTTGAACAGCTTGCCATATTAAATGTTATTCGAAGAAAACCTTCCAAAACGCAACTCACTCACCGAAACAAAACATTATCACGTAATGATTTCTGAATTATCACACAATGCATTCTTAGATGGCATACATTAAAATTTAATATACAATATAAACACAGTTTTAAAATGGCAAATGTCTCTGGAAGAAAACCTTCCAAAACTCATGGCACGAACAAATACAAATTATTCTCGCATACGGGGCAGATAATGAAATGTAGTATGAATGTTATTGAAAAGAAGGAAATATTATTCAAAGAAAACCTTCGAAAGCTCAAGAGGATGGCTAATATACAATTTAAACACAGTTTTAAAATGGCAAATGTCTCTGGAAGAAAACCTTCCAAAGATATTTCCTCGCCCACCCCCAATTCTCCCACCCTCTTGAACGGCCTGCAGCGGCAATCGAACTGTCGGTTTCGAAGCGCACAAACATTAAACTTTAGTATACAATTTGAACAGCTTGCCATATTAAATGTTATTCGAAGAAAACCTTCCAAAACGCAACTCACTCACCGAAACAAAACATTATCACGTAATGATTTCTGAATTATCACACAATGCATTCTTAGATGGCATACATTAAAATTTAATATACAATATAAACACAGTTTTAAAATGGCAAATGTCTCTGGAAGAAAACCTTCCAAAACTCATGGCACGAACAAATACAAATTATTCTCGCATACGGGGCAGATAATGAAATGTAGTATGAATGTTATTGAAAAGAAGGAAATATTATTCAAAGAAAACCTTCGAAAGCTCAAGAGGATGGCTAATATACAATTTAAACACAGTTTTAAAATGGCAAATGTCTCTGAAGAAAACCTTCCAAAGATATTTCCTCGCCCACCCCCAATTCTCCCACCCTCTTGAACGGCCTGCAGCGGCAATCGAACTGTCGGTTTCGAAGCGCACAAACATTAAACTTTAGTATACAATTTGAACAGCTTGCCATATTAAATGTTATTCGAAGAAAACCTTCCAAAACGCAACTCACTCACCGAAACAAAACATTATCACGTAATGATTTCTGAATTATCACACAATGCATTCTTAGATGGCATACATTAAAATTTAATATACAATATAAACACAGTTTTAAAATGGCAAATGTCTCTGGAAGAAAACCTTCCAAAACTCATGGCACGAACAAATACAAATTATTCTCGCATACGGGGCAGATAATGAAATGTAGTATGAATGTTATTGAAAAGAAGGAAATATTATTCAAAGAAAACCTTCGAAAGCTCAAGAGGATGGCTAATATACAATTTAAACACAGTTTTAAAATGGCAAATGTCTCTGGAAGAAAACCTTCCAAAGATATTTCCTCGCCCACCCCCAATTCTCCCACCCTCTTGAACGGCCTGCAGCGGCAATCGAACTGTCGGTTTCGAAGCGCACAAACATTAAACTTTAGTATACAATTTGAACAGCTTGCCATATTAAATGTTATTCGAAGAAAACCTTCCAAAACGCAACTCACTCACCGAAACAAAACATTATCACGTAATGATTTCTGAATTATCACACAATGCATTCTTAGATGGCATACATTAAAATTTAATATACAATATAAACACAGTTTTAAAATGGCAAATGTCTCTGGAAGAAAACCTTCCAAAACTCATGGCACGAACAAATACAAATTATTCTCGCATACGGGGCAGATAATGAAATGTAGTATGAATGTTATTGAAAAGAAGGAAATATTATTCAAAGAAAACCTTCGAAAGCTCAAGATACCTTCCAAAGATATTTGCTTGCTCCCCCCACACTTTGATTACTAGAATAATTCGTTTAAACACAAAAGATTAAAATTTACCCTTGCCATGGGTATACTAAACCAAAGGGAAAACAATCATCAGAAACTCGACAACGTTCATACGTGTCGATCACTCATCCCCTCAGAAATGCGAAATTCATTCATCTCGACAATTTAAATTCACCGAACCATTGACAGTCAGCAGAGTGAGCTTCGCTGCCTTGCAAACTCCGAGAAATAAAATAACGCGAACATACGAGTATAGTTACCTTCCTTTCGTCTCGCACCATCCCCAAGCGCAGAAAAAACACCGGCGCACTAATGTCAGGCAATTCTAAAAGCAAGCGTTCACATGCCACTCGTCAAAACCACCGTCCTCCGGAGGGAAAAAAAAAACAAGTCGGAAGTGGGGGATGTTCGCAGTGGCATGGCGTAAGGGGGGGGCTCCCATACCCAGGCATGTGCCCCCCCCTGGATCCCCTGCTGCTGCCTAATTTGATTATTAGAATAATTCGTTAAAACACAAAAGATTAAAATTTACCCTTGCCATGGGTATACTAAACCAAAGGGAAAACAATCATCAGAAACTCGACAACGTTCATACGTGTCGATCACTCATCCCCTCAGAAATGCGAAATTCATTCATCTCGACAATTTAAATTCACGGAACCGTTCACAGTCAGCAGAGTGAGCTTCGCTGCCTTGCAAACTCCGAGAAATAAAATAACGCAAACATACGAGTATAGTTACCTTCCTTTCGTCTCGCACCATCCCCAAGCGCAGAAAAAACACCGGCGCACTAATGTCAGGCAATTCTAAAAGCAAGCGTTCACATGCCACTCGTGAAAACCACCGTCCTCCGGAGGGAAAAAAAAACAAGTCGGAAGTGGGGGATGTTTGCAGAGGCATGGCATAAGGGGGGGGCTCCAATACCCAGGCATGTGCCCCCCCCTGGATCCCCTGCTGCTGCCTACTTTGATTATTAGAATAATTCGTTAAAACACAAAAGATTAAAATTTACCCTTGCCATGGGTATACTAAACCAAAGGGAAAACAATCATCAGAAACTCGACAACGTTAATACGTGTCGATCACTCATCCCCTCAGAAATGCGAAATTCATTCATCTCGACAATTTAAATTCACGGAACCGTTCACAGTCAGCAGAGTGAGCTTCGCTGCCTTGCAAACTCCGAGAAATAAAATAACGCGAACATACGAGTATAGTTACCTTCCTTTCGTCTCGCACAATCCCCAAGCGCAGAAAAAACACCGGCGCACTAATGTCAGGCAATTCTAAAAGCAAGCGTTCACATGCCACTCGTGAAAACCACCGTCCTCCGGAGGGAAAAAAAAACAAGTCGGAAGTGGGGGATGTTCGCAGAGGCATGGCATAAGGGGGGGGGCTCCAATACCCAGGCATGTGCCCCCCCTGGATCCCCTGCTGCTGCCTACTTTGATTATTAGAATAATTCGTTAAAACACAAAAGATTAAAATTTACCCTTGCCATGGGTATACTAAACCAAAGGGAAAACAATCATCAGAAACTCGACAACGTTCATACGTGTTGATCACTCATCCCCTCAGAAATGCGAAATTCATTCATCTCGACAATTTAAATTCACGGAACCATTGACAGTCAGCAGAGTGAGCTTCGCTGCCTTGCAAACTCCGAGAAATAAAATAACGCGAACATACGAGTATAGTTACCTTCCTTTCGTCTCGCACAATCCCCAAGCGCAGAAAAAACACCGGCGCACTAATGTCAGGTAATTCTAAAAGCAAGCGTTCACATGCCACTCGTGAAAACCACCGTCCTCCGGAGGGAAAAAAAACAAGTCGGAAGTGGGGGATGTTCGCAGAGGCATGGCATAAGGGGGGGGGGGGGGCTCCCATACCCAGGCATGTGCCCCCCCCTGGATCCCGTGATTATTACTTTGATTATTAGAATAATTCTTTAAAACACAAAAGATTAAAATTTACCCTTGCCATGGGTATACTAAACCAAAACCTATTAATACAGGGAAAACAATCATCAGAAACTCGACAACGTTCATACATATCAATCACTCATCTCCTCGGAAATGTGAAATTCATTCATTTTGACAATTTAAATTAATGGCACCATTCACAGTCAGTAGAGTGAGCATCGATGCCTTGCAAACTCCGAGAAATAAAATAAAATAACTCGAGCATCCCAGTAGTTACCTTCGTTTCGTCTCCCACCATCCCCAAGCGCAGAAAAAACACTCGCACATTCTTTTTTCATTTACTTTTTATTAAATTGGCTTAAGGAAAAAAATTAACTAAAATTCATTAAAAGCAGTGCTAACCAGTCTGCGATAAAATTTTCTTAGTCTCCATTTCAAAGAGTACACTTCGAATATGAACGATTTTCTGTTGATTCACGCTTGTACAGTCGGTAGAGCATGCGGCTCGAGAACTGGCAGTCTTGCGTTCGAATCTGCCTTCTGCCGAGTGAGGCAGGGGGGGGGGTTGGGGGGGGGGCGGGGGGGGGGGGGGGGGTACGGCTAAGGACAAAAAATACACCCACACATCACACATCAAAATTTAAATTCCAGTGGAAAAAAAAAAAAAAAAAAAAAAAAAAAAAAAAAAAAAAAAAAACTCAACAATGTTCATGCGTTCTTCCAAAAATGAATAACATTTAATATGATAAAACTGTTTACATTGCACATTAAATTTTAATGTACATTAAATTTTAATGGGGGTACGGCTAAGGACAAAAAATACATCCACACATCACTCATCAAAATCTAAATTAAAAAAAAAAAAAAAAAAAAAAACAATGTTCATGCGTTCTGCTAAAAATGAATAACATTTAATATGGTAAAACTGTTTACATTGTACATTAAATTTTAATGTTTGTCTGCCATTCAAGAATTAATTAAGTGATGATACTTTGATCCCGTGTGTGCCTTTTGTTTTGGATTAAATCTCTTCTGGAAACGCGTGGAAACTTTTTGCTTTTAAACGATTTTGCATCAGCTCTGGAATTTTTAGACTGCCGCATTGAGCCTCGAACCCACGACTCAATGCATGCCTCAAACCCAGGCCGCATTGAGCCACTAACCCACGAATGTGGCCGTCGTGTGTTCGATTCCCAGCTGTGGAATTTTTCGCATAGATGGTAAAAAATAAAATCAGCCTAAACACTCGATATTGCCTAATAACTTGAAAGGTTGAGGACGGCTAAGGACAAAAAATACATCCACACATCACTCATGAAAATTTAAATTCCAGTGGAAAAAAAAAAAAAAAAACTCAACAATGTTCATGCGTTCTTCTAAAAATGAATAACATTTAATATGGTAAAACTGTTTACATTGTACATTAAATTTTAATGTTTGTCTGCCATTCAAGAATTAATTAAGTGATGATACTTTGATCCCGTGTGTGCCTTTTCTTTTGGATTAAATCTCTTCTGGAAACTTTTTGCTTTTAAACGATTTTGCATCAGCTCTGGAATTTTTAGACTGCCGCATTGAGCCTCGAACCCACGACTCAATGCATGCATCGAACCCAGGCCGCAATGAGCCACTAACCCACGAATGTGGCAGTCGTGTGTTCGATTCCCAGCTGTGGAATTTTTCGCATAGATGGTAAAAAATAAAATCAGCCTAAACACTCGATATTGCCTAATAACTTGAAAGGTTGAGGACGGCTAAGGACAAAAAATACATCCACACATCACTCATCAAAATTTAAATTCCAGTGGAAAAAAAAAAAACAAAAAAAAAAAAACAACAACAATGTTCATGCGTTCTTCTAAAAATTAATAACATTTAATATGGTAAAACTGTTTACATTGTACATTAAATTTTAATGGGGGTACGGCTAAGGACAAAAATTACATCCACACATCACTCATCAAAATCTAAATTCCAGTGGAAAAAAAAAAAAAAAAAAAAAAACTCAACAATGTTCATGCGTTCTTCTAAAAATGAATAACATTTAATATGGTAAAACTGTTTACATTGTACATTAAATTTTAATGTTTGTCTGCCATTCAAGAATTAATTAAGTGATGATACTTTGATCCCATGTGTGCCTTTTGTTTTGGATTAAATCTTTTCTGGAAACGCATGGAAACTTTTTGCTTTTAAACGATTTTGCATCAGCTCTGGAATTTTTAGACTGCCGCATTGAGCCTCGAACCCACGACTCAATGCATGCCTCGAACCCAGGCCGCATTGAGCCACTAACCCACGAATGTGGCAGTCGTGTGTTCGATTCCCAGTTGTGGAATTTTTCGCATAGATGGTAAAAAATAAAATCAGCCTAAACACTCGATATTGCCTAATAACTTGAAAGGTTGATAGAAACACTTTCTAAAATATGTATAAATTCCGCAGCGTAACGGAGTTGTCACGAATTAATTGTTTCATCTGTTCCATCTGTGGTTTGCAGAGGAAGATGATAAATGTCAACGGTTCTAATGCGAGAAATTTCATCTGGGAATCGTCCCAGAGTAGCTCAGTCGTAAAGCACCCGCACGTTATGCGGCATACATGGGTTCGATTCCTAGCTCTGGAATTTTTGGACTGCCGCATTGAGTCTCGAACACACGACTCAATGCATGCCTCGAACCCACGCCGCATTGAGCCTCTAACCCAGGAATGCTTCAGTCGTGGGTTCGATTCCCAGCTCGAATTTTTCGCATAGTTGGTAAAAAATAAAATCAGCCTAAACACTCCAAATTGCCTAATAAATTTGCACGTTTTATGATTACATTAGCATAGTTAGAGTGTCGGCTATCAAAACCAGTTATAAATTGATTCATTAGGGTTTTTTGGGGGGGGTGTCATAACCCTCATGATGAATTTTTTGGCATACAAAATGTATATTCTTTGTTACATTATCAAACACACGTGTACATATATATGAGTTGTAGTAGCCGTAACCCTCCCTATGAAAAATTTCTGGCTACGCCCATGATTACAATAGCTTAGTTACAATATCAGCTATCAAAATAAGTTACAAATTCAGTTATAAAAATTTTAAAAATACATGTAATGGAACATAAATTTAAATTTTAAAATAGCTTTTTACCTTATATGATTACACTAGCTGCGTGCCCGCCCATTCTTCGAACAGTAAGAAACGGAAATTTTCCTCACATGTGTAATTCGAATTAATTCCAGGGATGTGGAATCTAGAAAAGAAAAAATATTTTAATCTTGACTTAAAGTTTGCATCATATGTACTAACATGAGATCATTGCAATATAATGACACAAAAAATATTATGTCAGCGGCATTCGCTATCCAAAAAGTGAAAAGTTTCACCGTTTCAGTGAACTTCTCACTTTGAAAAATGTCTCATTTCCACTTAATGCTGTTTTTTAGGGTCACGTTTCAGTAATAAATACTTCAGACACTACATAAAACAGACACTTTTAAAAAAATTTTAAATTACATCACCCTCTCTTGCAGCCCTTTACAAAAAGAAAAGAGATAAGACTGCGCTATTAATGAATGTCATTTTATCTCTCATCACCCTTTATTGAAAAAATGCGACATAATTTTACATGCATTTAAATACTATTAGTTCACAACAGCTTTAATCTATTGTTACAATATTTTGTAAGCTATAGAATATGCATCACATGTATTTTCCCTAAATAGGTTACATTCATTAAAATTCCAACATAGGGTTACCAGGCAAAATACGCAAAAGATGAGCGATAAAATGACAAAGTCAATTAATATCGTTTTAATATGGCAATAATGAAACTAAAAAATTTGTGGGGTTCAGGGGGATCTACCCCTGACGAGGCTCGAACTGCCAAGTTTTTTTTTTTATAGAGGCTTTAAAATTGTTTTTCTAGATTATGCAGTTTAATTTCTCTTTTCACAAATAAATCAAGTATCTATAAGCGGAAATCAAGCGAAGCAAAGAAATTGTCTGTGTAGACATAAGAATATCTATGTACAGAAAACGAAATCTTTGGAATGGGAAAGTTTTTTCACGATTTCAGAAGAGCGCTGGTTGTAATTGCTTCACAACTGACTTCTAGTCGTATAATAACAGCAGTATTTGGCACATTTTGGCTTCAAGTATAAGGCAATAAACAACAGATGTTCTGTTGGGGTCTGACCCGCAGTAATCTCCTGCATCCGGAAACTAGCGCGTTACGGCGCGGAAGGCGATAACTGTCAACCGCGCAGGAAAATACTTTGGCACCTGGCTCGCGCTGAAGGAAGAGGATTACGCTTGCACTCGCAGTTGGTGTGCATGTAGGATGGCTTAGCTCCAGCGACCGACCAAATGTGGCATGCTTAATTCTTTATCGTTTCAGTGTGTAACATAAATTCGTAGAAGTTTTAAAATAAATATGGTTTAAGTGTTGATATGTGTAATGTTTAATTATTTAATAATTTTGTATTAGCAACCTTCTAAAGACTCACTTTTCGTATTGCATTTAATTGAGCCGTAATGTAACGGCCATCCTTTCTCAGCTGACAGTTCTCTCTCCTACGCTGATATTTTGTTCTCTTCTAGAAAATTCAGCGATCTCTTGGCGGAGACCGTGGCTTAGCTTGGTGACATCATCGCGGCACGGAGCAGCCTGAATGTAGCTTCACGAGATTCCTGAAAAGAAGAAAGGAGGGTAAATAAAGGCTGTAAAATAACTGAAATAAAATAATACTGTGTAATCTAGGAAAACTATTTCAGACGATTTGGGATTGCAATTGTCCCTTCAAAGCCTGATGACAGTGACTTATGTCACTCAAACGACACACTTTATTACTCTCGGAAATAAAATGGATCGGAAAGTACCGAAAAATCTCTCTAAAATTAGGGAACGAGTAGATTTTTATTCTTTAAATGTAGTGCAGATTTCTTTCTACATATTTATGAAAAAGTACAAGAAGATCGTAAAAGCAGTGTAGATGATATTTTGATTTTTAATCTTCTAAAGGGTTTTGTCTGTTGAAATTATTTCCTTTTTACGGTAACCTCTACCCGCGATCCCACTAGAGGAAGCAGTGATCGGAACCCAGACCAGCGCGTCGGAGAAGAATCAGTGGGGTAAAGCTAACCTGTTTCAGCACCGGCTAAACCGACCTCAATTTCCTTATTAGTGGGTGAACAATCCAACACAATACGAATTCTGCTTCATAATGATAGGAAATCCAGAATTTGAAGGGTTAAAACACTTAGGAGTCGTTTTTCCAGATAACGTCGTTTAACTTTTTTTTCATTAAAAATGATCGTCTGCTTGAAGCATCAATACAAGAGGGGTTAAATGCAAACCGAAATCTGTCGAAAAAAGTTAAACGACGTTATCTGGAAAAACAATTTTAAACGAATTGGAATCTCAGTTTTCTCTTCAAAGCCTGTAAACCATGATTGGAGTATGATGTCATTGTCACTCGAAACAGCTTCACTCGAAACAGCGCGTTGTCGAGCAAACAATACACCTTTTTTTTTTTTTTTTTTTTTTTTAAATTTACTTTCGGAAATAAAATGGTGCTGAAAAAAACGAAAAAAAACTTTAAAATAGGGAAATGGGTAGATTTTGAGATTTTTAAAGTAGCGCAGACTTCTTTCTACATTTTTATACGTAATTTTGATATACTTGAAGCGGATAGCACAAACTGTGCAGATGTTCTTTCGCTTTTTTTTTTTCTCTAAAGAGTAATGGCAGTAAGTTTTATCTTCTAGTGGTTGTCCGGAATCGTTATGAGTGAATGATTGATTCAGTGATAAGCGTAAGATCAATTCAAAAAATTACAAAATCTTCAATATTCTCATTAGTAGTTACGTACAATCCCGGCGGTCATTTTGACGAAACAATTTTTGCTTCAAATGTGCTGGCAAACTGTTGCCAAACATCAGTGGCGTATCCATAAATTTTTCATGGGGGGGGTTACGACTACTGCAACTCACATATATGCATACATGTCTGTGATAAGGGAGTGAAGAATATAAATTTTGTATGGCACAAAATTTCTCAAGGAGGCTAGTTATTTATTACGCCATCCAAAAACATTTACAATGGATATTATTTGATTATTTTTCATTTCGAAAGTTTAGAAACAGAAAAAAGTTCGAAATGGTTAAGGAGGTTATTGACCGAACACCATGAAATTTGGTATACTCAAGTCTTTCGTCAAGGAGAAGATTTTTATGCTATACATTTTCCTCTAGCTCGCCGCTAGATGGTGCTGCAGGACGTCGAATTCTGTTCAACCGCTCGCTATGAAAAAAACCGTTCGATCTAGCTTGACGAAAATTGGTACGTGGGGATATTTGAACACGGAGAATTTTTTTACACAATCCATTTTGCCAGAACTTGCCGCAAGGTGGCGCTGAAGAGCATCGAATTCTATTCCGTCGGACCGCTTGCTGTGAAAATTAGTACACATGGATATTTGAGGACGTACAATACTTTTACACTTTCCGTTTTTCTGTAACTTGATGCTAGATTGCGCTGCAGAATGTCGACTTCTATTCTGTTTAACTTAAGGTGACCAGATTTTTGTAGTCAGAATCGGGGACATGTCCCCGATTCTGGCAACAAAACTGGGGACATTTACAATTAATGCAATAATTAACAGCAATTTAATTGAAAAACAATGCAATAATTAAAAAAATTGTCCCCAGTTCCATTTTTACATTCTGGGGACAATTTGAAAAACGTCCTGAAAATGGAGACTGTCCCCAGAAAATGGGGACGTTTGGTCACCTTAGTTTAACTGCGTGCTATGAAAATACCGTTGAAGGCATTTTGACGTAAAATAGTTGCGCATTGGATATTTTGAACACGGAGAAATTATTTACACTATCCATTTTCCTCTAGCTCGCCGCGTAGGTGGCGCTGCAGAAAGTCGAATCTGTTCAACCGCTCGCTCTGAGAAT
>JAWZYV010000231.1:0-21329 GCA_038373885.1 Cheiracanthium punctorium
TGCTCTATGTGTAGTCATTCTTTGAAGCCTATTTTAGAGAGATTCGGTTATTTCAAGCAAAACAAAATTCAAGTATATGGTATTAAAGATTACAAAATAAAGCCCTTTATCAAAAATAGTATCTGTAGCATGTATAGTTCTTTTACAGGATTACTCAAAAGAAATCTAACACATTAGGGTCTACGACAGTTTAGAGATACTAATCCATTTTAAGCACAATTCAATAAGTCTATAAACAATTGTAACCCCTTTCTTTTGGTAAGGAGTTACTTTTGGTAATTGTAACTCCATTGAAAGGATGTAAATAATACTTAAAGCTCTTTAAAAGTGTCTTAGATTATGAGTGCTCGAGGTTGTACCTCGCCAAGTTTGGTGGCATTGCACTGCTAAATTTGTTGCAATAAGGACAGTTGTGTTTGAAAGTGCTTTATAATCAATGCATTTGGCATGATTGGTTATTTTTGTGAATGGTTTGCTATCACCATTTTTATGAATTCCTTGTCTGTTGTGCATATTATATTTGTTTTTTAAACAGGGTTCGTACACCTCCTGGAAATCCTTAAAAACTCCTGGATTTCGATTTAAAAAATTAAGGGCCCTGGAAAACTCCTGGATTTTACTAATTTTTCTGTAGACTCCTGAAATTTCAGTACCGACTCCTGGAAATATTGTTTATTTTAGTTTTCTTTCTAGTATTTAAAGTGCAAAAAAAATTTTCGTAAGTGCGATCTGCCGAAAATTTTTTGTCGACTCGTGTTTCAAGTGTAATAATCCGCGGCCATGCTTATTGACGTTCTTGCCACGGACTTAGAGACAAGGATTGTAATCACTTCACTTCGCTGTAGATATTCGTCCCTGCTCTGGCTCTCCCCATATCCAATAATATCGTTCCTGAACTTGCCTCGTTGGCGTTCTCAAACTCTTTTATCGCTTACGTCACTGCGAAAGTATCTCGTGATTGGTGTATGAGCTATATGCTCTTATCTCTTCTTTGGTACACGGATCACGGGTACGTGCTTGTTCTGTTTGCGGCGGTGTGTTGGAAATAATCTGTGCACGTGTGACAGTAGTAAAATTTTAAACCATCCTGAAATTTTCATCCTTTTCAATTTGCCTAAAGATGCCGGGTGGAAAATGCGTTTTCAATGATGCTTGGTTAGAAAAGGAGGAATATAAAATGTGGCTCCGACGATCATCGCAACGTTTTGAAGCAAAATGTTGTTTATGCGATAAGTGTTTTGATATTTCGAATATGGGGGAAGCTGCAATCAAAAGTCACTGTAAAGGGAAAAAACATGAATCGATTGCATACCCTCCAACTGCTACGGATTATCCGTAGTTTATACGGATAAGTAGCATAAACTACGGAGCTACGGATGGTACGAAAAAACTACGGAATTGAACAAATGTTTACTTTTTTAGCGCATTATGCCTGCACGGAGGTGCGGTTTGCAACCCTAGCTGCTTTGTTGTGAGTCAACACTCCTGTGTGTCGGCGCCGATCGTGAAAGGAAGGGAATTGAACATTCTCCCTCGTCGCCGGCGGCCAAGAGCGTACTTGCGTCGGCGAAAGTGTGGTGTGCGTGGTAGGGGGGGGGGTTGCCGTTAGCTGCTCCTCCTCTTATTACGTTGCCTCTCGCATTTCCCGCCACTCTATCTTGCTCCGTCGTGTGTTTGGAATTGGATGTAAGCTTAGCTATTTTGTGAAAGGAAACTGCAGCGCACGGGCACGTTGTTTTCTTTGTTTACATGGATCGTTTTTTACAACGTGATAGTACTACTGATATTGAAAAAGCCTCTAATAATGATGTTGAGAAAACCTCTAAAAAGCGGAAAAATACTCAAAAATTTAAAGAAGAATACACCAAACAATGGCCTTGCCTTTTACCTGGAAAAGAAGGATTTGCTCGATGTACGGTATGTGCAAATGAGTTTTCAATTGAGCATGGTGGCAGGGATGACTGCCGGCGGCATATATCTTGTAAGAAGCATGTGAATAATTTGAAAGCTCTATCAAAGCAACAGTGTGTTGAATCGTTTTTCGGAAAACCGGAAGAAGAACAGAGCATTATTAAATCTGAAACTTTATTTGTGCGATTTTTAATAGAGCACAATATATCCATTTCAACTGCTGATCATGCTGGCCCACTATTCGCCAAAATGTTCCCGGATTCAAACATCGCCAAAAAATTTTCATGCGGTCACACAAAAGCAAATGCTATTGCTATTTCTATAGCCGATATGAATAAAGAAAGGATAGTTAACAAACTCTGTAGCAGTTCATTCTCACTCTCTACTGATGGCAGCAATGATATTAGAGCTAAGAAGCTGTATCCCTTAGTTGTCAATTTTTATGATGAGGAAAAGGGTCATATTTCAACAAATTTACTATCCTTGTTGGAGTCTGTTGATAACACTGGAGAAGGAATTTATAAATTAATTGACTCAGAATTTTCAAAATTGGGAATAAAATGGAAAAACTGTGTGTCTTTCTGTTCAGATAATGCCAATACTATGCTTGGTCGATTCAAAGGAGTTGCAGCTTTTGTTACAAAAAATCAGCCTAACATTAAAATTATTGGGTGTCCATGCCACCTAATCCACCTTGCTGCTCAAAAAGGGACTAACACTCTTCCTGTAGATGTTGAATCTTTGGTGATTCAGATATTTTATTACTTGGAAAAAAGTAACAAGAGAAAAACAATGCTTGAGGAGTGCCAAGATATTTGTGGTGAAAAACCCCACAAAATTCTTAAGCATGTCAATACCCGTTGGTTATCTCTAGAAACCTCATTAAAAAGAATTGTTGAACAATGGGAGCCTTTGAAAATGTTCTTCACCAATGAAAGGGAAAATAAAACTGATCAATTCATGAGGATTCAGGGTTTGCTACTGTCGGATAAAACTAAGTTATATTGTTTATTTGTTTTAGCTGTGCTGCCAGCATTTACCAAACCAAATGTTGCACTACAAAAGGAACAGCCATGCATTCATTTTTTGCAAGAACAAATATATAATTTGTATTTTGAGCTTCTAGTTCGCTTTATTACACCAGCAGCAATTTCAAAATGTAAATCTGTTTTCACTATTGACATAAGAAAAAGAAAAAATCAAAAAGAAGATGAAGATCTTATAATTGGGTCCTCTACTCGGATGTATTTGAAGGACAGTAATCTATCTCCAGCTGAAAGTGAAGAGTTTTATTCATGTGTACGAAACTTTCTGTGTGTTGCATGTGAGTACATATTAAAAAGATTTCCATTAAATGATGAATTTTTAAAACATGCAACTGTCTCAAATATTCAAACTCGACATACATCTAGTTTTCAGTCAGTGAAATATTTTGCTGATTTATTTCAAGTTTGCACAGATAGTGATCAGCTGGAACTTGAGTTTGCCTTCTATCAAAATGATGCTTTTTCTGAAGAAATTCTGACCTGTGAAAGAACAGACACTGCTTGGCACAAAATCAGTCTGTTAAAAAATAACAATGGAACCTTAAAGTATGTTGCTTTGCCTAAATTAATGTTATCAATATTAGTGGTGCCACACAGTAATGCGGCAACAGAGAGGATATTAAGCATGGTACGAAAAAATCAATCTGACATGAGATCAACTATGAGCATTAAAACATTAGAGTCACTGTTAATTTCAAAGCTAAATATGGATTGTTGCTACAGTAAAAACTTTAGTGTTGATGAATTAAAAAAAGCAAAAAGTGCATGTTACAAGTTATTACTAAAGTCTAATTAATTTAATCGTAATTATGTAAATAAAATTAAACATGAAAATGTTTATGTTCGTCAAGTTTCTTTTTAATATATGCATATGTATATAAATCACATAAAACAAGGTAAGTTTGAAATAAATGTATTTAATTTTTATGTTACTTAGAAATCGCATAAATGTGTATCAGTGATACCCAGTGGCATAGCCAGAAATTTTTCATGGGGGGGGGTGGTTATGACTACTTCAACTCATATATATGTATATGTGTTTGTGATAAGGGAGTGAAGAATATACATTTTGTATGGCAAAAAATTCCTCATTTGGGGGGGGGGATTATGACTGCCAACCCCCCCCCCTTGGCTATGTCCCTGGCGATACCGCGTAAGTGCTACTGATGAGATGAAGGCCAATGTTGGAGGGTATGCGATTGTAACTCTACAAAAAAAGAGACAATCGAACTTACTTAATTATTTTGACAGCGGAAGTTCGCCGACAGTTTCATCCGTTCAGCAGAATCTTTCGACTGTAAATCCATCTTCACTTGATAATTCAATAATGAAAAACAATGCCCAGCTGAAAGCAGAAATACTTTGGACTTTAAAAGTGATAAGCAGTTCCTATTCTTTTAGATCATGTGAAAAATCCAAATTACTGTTTCAAAGGATGTTCCCGGACAGTGAAATAGCTAAAACTTTCTCTTGTGGGGAATCAAAGGCTGCTTATTTAACAGTTTTTGGCCTTAAGCCATACTTTCTGGATTTGTTAAAAGAAAAAGCAAGTAAAGAGGATGCATTTGTTTTACTTTTTGATGAGAGTCTTAATATGGAAAACCAGTGTAAACAGTTGGACTGTTTAATAAGGTTTTGGGATGAACAAAAAGTTTCATCGTGATATTATTCATCGGACTTTTTGGGCCATGCAACGACAGATGTGCTATTTGAAAAAATTTCCGAAAAATACATGACATTGGGATTTAGCAAGTTATTACAGCTGTCGATGGACGGTCCTAATGTGAATTGGAGTGTCTATGAAAAAATAAATGATCATCTTAAGCAGAATACTAATACACTATTAGTAAATGTGGGTAGTTGCAGCTTACACATTTTGCACAATGCATATCGTGCAGGGTGCTCAGCATTTCCAGAAGTGGAAGAAATGGCTTCATCGCTACACCAGTTTTTTAAAGATTCTCCTGCTAGGAGGGACGATTATTTAACCCTAGATCCTAATGCAAAATATCCTGAAAAACTATGTAAGCACAGGTGGCTTGAAAATGTCAGCGTGCTGAAAAGAGTGTTAGAAATCTTACCCACCATGAAAAAGTACTGTGAAAAAGTTAAAGAGAAAAAATTCCCTAATCCCAAAACAAAAAGTTTTAAAAACATAGAAACATGCTTAAAAGATAAATTATTTGAAGTCAAATGCAATTTTTTCATTTATATTGCAGGAGAAATAGAGCCGTATTTAACCCTCTATCAAACAGATTGGCCAATGCTACCTTTTTTAGCTGGTGATTTAAAAATACTTTTAAAATCACTCCTAAAAAGGTTTTTAAAAGATGAACTGTTTGAAGGCTTGTCTGTAGTAAAGTTGTTAAATATTGATATAGAAGATGAAAATAATTATAAAGATGCATCAGAAATTGATGTAGGGTTTGTAGCAAAAAAAACGATTAAAGATTTAACTAAGAAAAAGTCTATATCTGATAAAGAGGCAATGCTGTTCTACTTGAATAGTAGACGTTTTTTACAAAACTTAACCAAAAAGTTAAAAGATAAGTGCCCACTTAAGTATGATGTGGTTAATAATATTTCATGTCTTGATCCCAGATTACTAATTAAAAACAGAGAGAATAACAAAATCAAGTTTAACAATCTGTTATTGCATTTAACAAATTGTAAAAAAATCAATGAAAATATTTGTGATAATATTCTTAAGGAATATGAATTATTCATCGAAGAGTTTCACTCAATGGATATTGAAGTACAGTTTAAAAGCTGTTTAGAAAATTATTTTGATCCAGCTGTAGACCGACTAGATGTGTTTTTTCACAGCTTCTTAGCCAAAAATGTAAATTATAAGAATTTGTGGAGTATCATAAAACTACTATTGTTATTATCTCATGGGCAGGCTTCTGTGGAAAGAGGATTTTCTGCAAATAAAAGGCTGATGGTGGAGAATCTATCTGAGCAGACTATTATAGCAAAGCGTGTTATAGACGACCACATTAAAAGTGTTGGTGGATTGGAAAATGTTGATATTACAAAAAAATTATTGATATCCGCTGCAGGAGCAAGGCAGAAGTATTCTGCATATCTAGAAGATAGAAAAAAAGTTGTTAAAGTAACAGAGAAGAGGAAATTAGTTTTGGATAATTTGGATGAATTAAAAAAAAAGAAAAGATGTATGGAGAAAGACATAGAAGAGTTAAGCAAATCATCAATTACATTTGCTGAACAAGCAGAAGAAACAGGAAAATTATCTTTAATTTCGAAATCTAATGCTCTCCGACGGAGGGCGGAAGAGAAAAAAAATGATCTCAAAAAATTAAATTTAGAGATAGAGGAAAAATGTTTAGCTTTAAAAGATATAGATAGTTAACACTAATTGCTTTTTCAATAATTATTATACTTTGAATACTTTTGCTTTTGAATAATTTGCTTGTTACATTCATTGCAATAAATATTTATTGACTTTAAAAAGAAATGTTTTATGTTTCTATCTGGTCTAGTCAATTTTTTTAAATACATGAAATGATTGTAAAATTTACACTAGTAATGCTACTAATTTAGTTTTTTTCCCCTGTACTTTTAGTTTGGCACACAACATAGCAAAAAAAAAAAAAAAAAAGATTTAAAAAAGGCTTTGCATTATATTCTAGAACATATAAAAATATGTTGTTATATTGCGTGTATAGATCATACTTAGGGACATTTATGGGACTATATTCTGTATGCAGTGCTGTTTACATTTTGATGTTTGTTTATATGTTTGGTTCTGGCGCCATCGTGGGCGATGCTCAGCAGGAGTGAAGTACCCTGCCGATGGTTATTTAGGCTGGCAACCATAAAAAAGTGTACATCGTCAGTTTGGGAATTTGAAATTGTTTTATGTTATGGATGGAAGGGAATGAAATGTGTTATGTTATTGTATGAAAAGAAAGTGTGTGTGGGTTTGTTAGAAATAGGGTGTGAATATAAAGCTAAATAAAAGAAAGCATGTTTGTTTTACGTTATCAGCTGGTGTCAGTGTTTGTTAGAAATGCAGTGTCAATATAAAAGAAAGCATGCTGGTGTTACATTATAAGCCGGTGGGTGTTAGGGACATTTCTGAGTGGTTAATTAAAAAAATAAAGGTAAGTGCTTTTTTTTAATGAATCTTTGCAATTTATAAGGTTTTTAATGTGAATTTTAAATTGATGTTTTTATGTTATCATAAGTGCTATTTATGTACTATTCTAATCATACTGACTTTATATGAGGTATACAACTAGGTTGTTTAATCCACCGATGTTTTTTTGAGTTGAAAACGGGCCAGTGTTTGTTTGCCCAGTTTACATTAGCTGTACAACAAAGTTGCTTAATCCACTGATTTTTTTTTTTTTTTTTTTTTTTTTTTGAGTTGAAAGCGGGCCAGTGTTTGCCCAGTTTACATTAGCTGTACAACTAGGTAGCTTAATCCACTATAGTTAAAAAACGGTCGACCGTTTGCTCATTTTAAATTGCCTGTTACCTAATTTGCTGATGTTTATTAGCTTAAATATGGACGGTGTATTTTGTTTTAATATTTTTGTTAGTGGAATATTGTGCAATTTTAATGTGTTAAAATACTTTGACTTTGCTGATCGTGCAAATTGGTTGGCGAGAGTCACTGGGGCTTGGTAACCACCAAGCTCCAGCGACTCTCGCCTTGTTTACATGGGGTGTGCACCGGCTTGTATGATTTTACCCATTTATGTATACTCCTGGAAAAATTATATTTTCTCCTGGAAAACTCCTGGAATTCATACTGCCAAAAAGTGTGGGAACCCTGTTTAAAGAAAAACTTTGTTAAAGAATTTAAAATCTAAACTATTTTTCTTTTTTTGCAGACGCCTTTGATTCTGACGCGAGTCCCAGCCCATCAGTTGCTTCATCGTTGTCAGAGCTTAGGACACCGTCAACTCTCACGAGTATGGAATCGACAGATCCTGAAGCAAGCTATTCGTCGTCATCTGGAAGCAGCTCAAGCAATTCGTCGTCATCTGGATTTCATAGCATGCCGTCAAGTAAGTTGATTCTGTCTTCTATTAAGTACTGATTATATCTCCTGTTGAAAAATAATGTAGATCATCATGATGCATAATTTGTCTCATTGAAATAAAGATTTCGGTATATCATTGCGTATGAATACCAGCTCCAATTCTAAAACTTCTTCAGAGTTAGAAAGCAGGACATTTAAGTTTACAGTAGTGAAATTTTGAGAATGCACAAAATGAAAATAAAACCGTTAAAATCAAATCTGTTATTTTTAATTTTCTTGAGTTTGAAAGACAGTTTTTCGAGATCTATAGCACTTTTATGGCTGTCGTCTCAGACGTTCATAAGTACAAATTCAATTTTATATAACAAAGTACAATTGACAATTATACATCCACACCCAAAGCCGGGTGTCGAACCCGGGCCCAAAGGATGTTAGTAGGGTGCGCTAGCCATTACACTGCCTGGACAGCTTTTAATTTTCTATCTGCAACTACATCAGAAACAGGGTTAGCAAAACTGGAACTGAGTTCTGCTGTTTGACGTTACAGGGAAATGTTGCAAATAATGGTTGGCGTGTCAATACAAAAAAACTCATGCTGAAAAAGGGAAAAAAAAAAAAACAAGAACCTATGTAATAGTTTCCTGTTATTTGTGTTTAGTTACACGATTTGAAGGAAGAAATATTAGCAAAAGTGATTGACTGATAAATGTGAATGTAAAATAGTGAAATAAATGAAACTTTAAAAAACTATCATAAATGTGTGCTTATAATCAGTACACATGTTTCAGATGAAAAATGTTCATCCTTCGTTTGCTGTGAAAAAGGTGCTCACATTCCACAGCAGCTGAGAATTGGAAAAAGTAAAACATCTAAATTTTTAACAGTTAATAAAATTTTTTAATAGCCATTTGATGAATGGCTGCCAACATTCATGAGGTTTAGTCTGTGTAACAATAATTACAATCAAATGTAACTATTTGCTTGGCCATCACTCATTATTTGGTGCTGATTTTCCCAGAATTATTTCTGCAGTGTGTAAGCAAGTTTAGTTGTAAAGAAATATTTTGTCACAGGTAGTTAGGAGCATATTTTAGGAAAGTATTATTCGTATTGTGGCGATTGGGCAGAATAGGCGACATACGTCGGGAGACTATTCTCCTGGCAGAGTCACCCAAGGCGTGAAGGCTGTTCCATTCTGCTCAGCTAATGTCTGCAGGCAAATTTTAAGGTTTAGTCTGCCTTCAACCCCTGTATTCCTAGATCAAGTGATGTCCTCCATTGAATAGTACTTGCTCCTATTTGTGCCAAAACTTGTATTTTTCTTCATTTTGCTCTGAAGCTGCTCCAAAACCTGCTTTAAAAAATACTTTGCTCATTGACAACTGCAAAATTAGCCAGCTCTAAAATTCTTACTCCTTCGCCCAAGGCACCCCTACTAAGGTAGATAGCCCTCGAGTATGCCTTAATAAACAGTCTCTAAGCCCTTGTTTGACCATCTTTTAAAATTTTGTGCTGTCATGAGAAAGTTATGCGTGGCTATCTTCCTTGGATGGTCGGGGGACTTTCTAAGGGTTTCTAATGCGTACTCGCATTATACCTGGTGAAAACGACCAAAGCTCCTGACCTTTAGGTCGGCAGCTTCACCCCAGAACCCCTACACTTCAGCTGTCTATTATGTTCAATGTCTATCCACTCGGCCATTGTGGGATCCCTTAAAATTTTGCCCCCTTCCACTCCTTTGGCATTACTGTGCAGTATGTACGTAGTATTTTTTTAATTTGTGTACCTCAAAACTATACTTGATTGTTCGTTCTTTTGTGTTTAAACATGTAAAAAAAGAATAATCAATTGTTGACAAAGATTATTTTTTAGTACATGAACATATTCGCTTTTGTTTAAATTAACTATATATTTCTAAGAATTAACTATATATATATATACACTAATAATTCTAACGTAACACCCTTTTAAATTTGCCCAGAGGCAAGTCTAATTGTAATCTTAGATTTTTTTTTTTTTAAACAAAGCAATTTTAAGTAACCACCTTACAATTTTGCTGCTAAACTCAGTGTTATGCTATTTTTTACTTTGAAGGCTACTAAAGTAACTATTTCAAATTGGGGGGGGGGGAGAAGGTTTATTTTATTTGCCCTATTAAACATTATTCAGGATACATTTTAACGATTTTCAAGTTCCTTGGTTTTTATGTTAAGGTCAAGATTAGTCTTCCAATAGTTTTAATAACTATTAATTATTTTTAACTGGATGTTCATTATATAAATGCATTTTATGTGGTACGGTTTCAGTCTAGTGCATAAATAAATTCTAATTAAGTCATGCAAGCAGTTTACTGTGATGTTTTAAAAATCATGTTGATAAGGGAAAGTATATGAAACAAAAACTGTATGCAACATTTGTGCTATGAACTAAATTTGGCATCATTCTTGTAGAAACTTACTTATAATTACTGTGCCAACCGTAAAAAATCCTATTTTTGCAAAAATAAACTGATTTATACATTTGAATACAATAATTTATATTTTCAAGAGTTCTAAATTTTTACGTATTTCTTTTTTCTAGGAGGTGGAATCAAGAAATTTGAATGAGACTTCTTCATAATAACAAAATATCTAGGCTGAAAAGCTCCTAACCCTGGCTCTTCAGTTTAATTATTGTATGTAGAATGCTTTTCAAAATTTCATTAAAATAAACTCAATATCTTACTGCCAGAAGAGGGGGGGGGGTTCGAACCCACTCTCTCTACAAGGTTTTACAAAATACTGTATCATTAGCAGGCTATAATGTTAGCACCATAAATGTTGCACAATTTTTTTTTCATAAAATTTTAACTGGAAAGTCACCACTACGCTAAAGTTAGAGGCTAGGTCCAGGGGTAAAAAAAACCAGTCGTTGATAACACAGGGAAACAGCTGTTTTGGTGCCCTGGTGTTTGGACCTGATTTTGAATGAATTGGATGCCCTGAATTCAAATATGGCATTAGTTTTTGCCTAGGAGCTCAAATTTTTAAGATGTAACATTTTAGGTAAAGTCACAATTTTAAGTTAATAAGTCAATGTATCATATAAAACCCAAACTCTTAATTTTTATTATCATATTATACAATTATCATAAACAAAGATAAAAAGTAATACCAACCAACTAGTCACTCAAGACTTCTGAAGCTTTTCCGTGACATTCTTGAATGTTTATTATGGCAGTCTCTTTTTAAACTCCAGCAGTAATCTGCCATCCTATGGGTATACCATCTTTCTTGATAGCGATCTTCCTTAGTTTTAATGTCCTGGTGGAATCTTTCGCCTTGTTCTCTCTGCTAAATTTTCCGGAAAATTGTCTAAGTGGCTGTGTAAATAGTGCACCTTAATACTCATGTTACAGCCAAGGGATCTGAAACTATTCAACATCTCGTTTCGATAACTGCAACAAAAGAAGTCCAGATGTCGAGAGCTTTTACAAACTGCTTCATAAGGCCCAGCTTGATATGCAGTAGAGGAAAGATGATTTTCTCTCGTTTAACTAAGGGGTCATTAATGGTATTTTTCTCTCCAACATCCATATTTTCTGAGGCCATTCTTTTCTAAACCAATGGTGTGTTTTTTCTCTACTATCCCACAGGCACAAGAAACATGGGTATTTGGTGTGACTACTCTGCTGTCCAAGAAGGAAGTTTACAGTTTTTAAGTCCACACAAACCACCCATTGATGTTCATAATATTCTATCCTCTCAAAGACCAGAGCAATGATGTCGTATTCTTCTTTCATTTTCGTTGAGTGAGCAATTGTTATTGAACCATATATGTTCCCATTGTGCAACAGGACACACTTTAAACTTCGCTTTGAGCTGTCAATAAATAGACGCCAGTCATCTGGGAAATATTCAGGAAGACCCATTTCTTCCAGGAGTCCTCTAATTTCATTACAAAACACAAGATTGTTTTCTTGAGAAAAGAAAGGCAGTAGATCTTTTTCTCTTGTACGGTAAAAAGTAATCTTGGTTCCCTGTTAGAGTAATTTTTTTTCATTTAACTGCGAAGCAAGTAATTTTAAAGCTTTTTTTGACAGGTTGATCTCTGATGAGGTCATTTAACTTATCCTGATTAAAACATTGAGGACTTTGCTTCATAATCACTGTCACCTTCATTCGAATTAGCAGGGTTATCGGAGGGGCAACACACTTCTGTAATGAGCTCTGGTAGTTGGGGAAAATCCTAGAATCGGCACTTCCTCTGAGTGTGGGACTGGCCGTCTTGCAATCAGGATAAGTCCACATGCTACGATTGTTTCGAATGATACCAGTAATATTTACTAAGCAGAAATAAGTCATCGATGTGGTTTTTGGGTTCTCTCCAGTCCATCGGTACACCAAATTTTAAACTTTTTCTTTTCCCTGTAGTCCACTGTCGTAAGTATTCTGTGAAAGTTTTAGACCTGATGTGGTGCCCATGTTTTATCTTGATTTCTAATCTTAACACCAAAGTATCCATAATAAGCTCTTTTTACAAAGTCATTAACAGTCTTTCCGTTTTCTTTCAATGCGTATTCTCCACATATGCAGCAAAACACATCACGATGATATTTATAACTTCTACTGGAATTAATTTTATTTCAATTCATCACCAAGTACAGCAATCTACAATAAAGTACGTTTTTGGTTAACTTTATAATACAATTTTCTAAACATAAATATCACTCAGAGGCAAATTTGTTCTACCCCGTAAGGTGGGAACTCAATAACTGACCCCAACTCTAGTTAAACCGAACGTCACTTAAGTTATTGGATGCTGACTTCATATGGTGAATTTTCTTGGAAATAACTGGGTCACAGACTAAAAATAGGGCAATTATGCAGGAATTAATAATTGTATGTGATTTAGGACTGTATAAAATGGCGTTACAACTGCTCGTTTCAAGTAAAATTGCATTTAAAACAAAGACAAAAACCAGTTATCTAAAAAAGTAGAGCTGGTGGAGAAACTGACTGCATATTTTGATTCAGCACCCCAAATATTGTGAAAATCAGTTAAAAATAAAAGTGTGTGCCTAAGATTTTTTGTTGCCCTTTGTAATTGGAATGAAACTAAAAGAAATTAAGTAGTTCATCTATTTTTCTAAAATTTTCATTCCACAAAAGTAGTAAAGTAAAAGTAATTAAATTTTCTAGATTAGATTAGTATTTATTTAAATTTTTAGTCTGCTTTAAAAGTAAAATATTAATTTGGCGTAGAAATGAACGAGAACTTATTTTCAAAGAAAATGTTTTCCATCTAGTCCAGGATATGGCCAAAATTTTCAGTTGGTTTATCTACAATGTTTAAAACCTTTCGGAGTTGAAAATGAATGAAAAATCTAATTTTAAAATTAAACACTTTAGTTTGGCTTTTTCTTTTTCCTAGCAAAATTTCATTTCAATCAGTCTAAGGATCAAGACTGCCTGGTTTGGCATATATTATGTATGGTATCACGTTTGGCATATGTTTCACAAAAAATCTAGTCAATTATTTAAAATTTCACTTCAAAGGGTATGGAATATTAAAGCATAGACTTGTTTTGGGCCCTGTAAAAATCGATTATACAAGTCTCATGCTTTAATATTTCAACAGTAAATTATTCTTACTGCAGGTAAAAAAATATACTTGTGAAAATTTAATAGCTTGAATATTGGAGTCTAAATATTTGAATTGAGTAAAAATCCCCAAAGTTGGACAGGTTGAACTGAAATTTTGTTCTGATTAATTGACCAAAAATTATGCGAAAGAATATCTAGATTTAAGTTTTTAAGAACCAGTTTTTTAAATGCTTAAACAATTTTTATATTTTCAGCTTCGAAAGAGTCTGGAATACTTTAGATAGCTAGTTTAAAAAATAGTTAAAAGCTTAAAAAGTTAAAGTACTTTCATTTAAAATTTCTTGAAGGCTAGACATCGGTATAGCACGTCAGTAGTTATCAGCCTAGAAAATTAAATGCTGTGGTAATGCTTTCTAGTGCTGTAATGGACAGTATCAAGTCTAATTTTTGCTGAAGGCTGAACCACGAAATCAAGTTGAAAGTTTGCATACTTCCATTATTTAGCATAAATCACACACCTTTAAAACTTGTATTATATCCGTTTTCTGTATAAACTGTTAGCCCTATCGTTCATAAATAGCGACCAGTTTTTCGTAATCCTCTTTAGCCGTCGAACACGTTTTAATATAATCGAAGTTACTATCATCCAGATCCTGAGAGATGAACAATAACGCTTTTGAATCAGACACTTCAAAGCTATGTTTAGCTTTTTCTAAAGCGGCAGCAGGGCCGCTTCTAGGGTGGATTGCGCCTTTGTGCAAACTACTTTTTTGGCACCCCCCACCCCCGTCTCCTAAAATTAAGATTTTTTCAAATTTTCATATAAATATATAGCTAAAATTTCCATATATAGCATAAGTAACATTTGTTTATACTATCAATAAATAGAAAACAAAAATAAATATTCGTAGCATTACATGTAACATGTTTACTATCGCATTAAAATTATGTACTCAAAAAAGCATATTAAAATTATCATGTACTCAAAAAAAGAAGCACATTAAAATTAAATAAATTTTTCACTAATATCATAAAAAATAGGTGTTAAAACTAAATATTTACTTTTCGTGCTTTCATTGCAACAAAATTCTTTATTGAGTTTTTTATATCTAATTTATCAAAAATTTCGTTTTCAATGGAAATCATTGATAAGTCGTCCTTCAGACATAGTTGAGCGTAAATAGTTTTTATTATTTTTAATTTCGAAAAAGTTCTTTCCCCGGAGATTAGATACTGGTAACGTCAAATAAATTCTCACTACCACAGTGACATTTGGAAAGGTTTCTGTTAAAACATGCTGATATAAATAATTAAATACATCAGTTGGAGTCATATTGTCTTTAGAATGTCCTAATTATGATATCTTTAGAAAAGTTGTACATTATGTCCCAAATGATAATGATATAAATAATCAAACTGATATAAATAAATATATCAGTTGGAGTCATATTGTCTTTAGAATGTCCCAAATTATGATATCTTTAGAAAAGTTGTACATTTTTTTTAATGTTTAATTTAACTACAGAAAGATGTTAAAAAAATTTAGATTCATTTTCAATAATTTTTCTTATTGTTAGAATATAAAATATTACACCGGACTTAAAAGTCCCGTCGGAACTTATGTTCATTTCATTGACATAATGAAAAATACGAAATATAAATGAAAGTAATTTATTGGACGATCAATTATGGTATTCATAAAAGCAGTTCTTTTTTTCATTTATACAAAGAAATACTTTGCATAGTGTGCACTGAGAATGGGGTCTTGACTCAATATTTTTAAATGCACAAAATTCACACCTTCCTCTTTTTTTCAGAAATATTGGCCAATGTGCGCCTTTGTTCTGTTTCCTTATATCCCCAGAAACAGAAAAATTTGCAGTCTTGCGCTTTTGTGAGAGTGGTAATTCACTAATCTCTCCACCATTCGATCTTGGTCTCCCCCCTTTTCTTTGGAGGCACTTTTGACATAGTTAGAAGACCTTGTGTTACCCTTCGTTTGAATTCTAGAAGAGTTATTTTATCTTCTATTTCACAGTAACGAATTTGTGAGTTTACTATCACAATTTCTAGAATACCAAAAAAAGTCGATGCCACCATTTCTTTCCTGGAGTTGAATAACATGTTCCATGGGATAAGCTAAATATGGGGATTGTTGATGTGCAGTCTCTTTTGCTCCAATGTTTTTTGGGTGGTTCTTCATTTTCTAAGACAGCATTTGAATTGTCGCTCTCAGAGTCTGAAATTGGATGATTAATTCCTGTATTCCAATTTTGATTTTCTGCTTTGCTTTCCTGTTCAGGTGAATATATTTCATCCGAACTAGAATCCTCCTCTGATGTTTCAACATCAGATGGCAATTCATCCCATGTAACTTTTATTTGTTCTGTAGTCAAGCTTTTCCGTCGTCTGTACATTGTTCTAAAAATAAATAAATAAAAATAAGTTTTGTAAAAAAGGCAGAAAAAAATGAAAATGTTCAATGACAGAACAAACATAGCCGTACGAAGGAAGATTGACTCCCGCACAAAACAATATTCTGCCTCTCCTCCTTTTCCAACTTATGTATACACATAAAACATAATAATACATCTTATCATATTTGTAATTTTGGCGGCCCAAAAATTCTAGTGCCAGGGGCTTGTACCTCTCTCGCTACCTTCCCACCCCTTTTCCACAGCCCTGAAACAGAATCTTAAAAACTGCATTAAAACATGATATTTTTACACATTCAAATGTTAAAAATAAGGTATTTTTTCTAATTATAGCTATTCATTTAGAGATAAACAATTGTTGCTTTAATATTCTATTTAGTAGAATATATACAACATTTCTTACAATTTGTAAGATTCAATATTAAGTAGAAGTATAAAAAATGTGTTTACTTTTTCGAGGCATCCTCTTTGCAAACATTTTCAAATAGCTAATACTTTTCTCTTCAAGTACAATGTTTATTTCTGACTGTAGTGCCATGTACTTAGTAAAATATGAATTCTAAATCTATTTTGAATAAGATAATTCTATTAAATAGTTTCATTTTGGCTTTTAGAGGAAAAAATGGGATGTAAAATAAAAGTACACATATTTGTACACCAGGACTGAAGAGGTTAAGTCTTGACTCATCTAAAATCCAGGTATATTGAGTTCAGAGTTGAGTAAAATTATTCAAAAACTAGCTAAATTTAAAAATTCTCTAAATGCATTGAAAATTGAATGAACTAAAGTCCTGGCTGGAGACGGGTTCGAACTCCCTCTATGGAAACTAGACATTAAAACTGAGCCCTTCTGACACCGGCAAGATTTAATGAGATTGTTCTCAGGTGTTTATTACACAGGACCAGACTTTCAACACCATGTTAGAAATTTTTTTTTGCTTAAAATTATGGTCTTGCCAGACACCCACCACTATGTTAAAGTTGCAAGTCTGTTGATAGTAGATAAAAGCCCATCACAATATTTTGGGAAAAAATAGAATAGTAAATCTGAAAATAAAAGCATTTCTGGAGTTCATTTATAGAGCCGGGGTTAGAGAGCCGAATGACTTAAATATCTGGAATGCAAACGTGTCCTGTCTGCAGAATTAGCCCATCGATACCAGAGAGATGACTCGCAGTTGGAAATAAATTGGCCTGAAGGAGTGACTATCCGTAAGTCAGCTATTGCCTGCTGATGCTTCTGGTGGTATTATGTCCCGCCCTATGGATCATAGCTCATGTCATTGTCAACTGCACTGACTAATGCCAAAAATGACCTGAATTGCCAAAATGACCTTTTTATGTGTACTGTGAACACTACCTCATTGACTATTCTTGCCCTCATGTAAATGTCATCTTGTACTTTACGCCGTGTTGTGGAGCTTGTTCCATTTAACACCGTTCAAAAAACTTGATAGAATTGTCATATCTATCAGCTTTTCTAACTATTTGAAACTTAAAGTAGTATTTAGTGCTTTTCATGCATATTATTGATGGAAATTAAATTTATTTCTTGATATGAGTACCTGGTACACAAAAACTCTTATGTAGTTTAACTCTAAAATGCGTGATTCTTTATCATGGGCTGAAAATAAATTGTACAGCAAACAAGATGCACATGTTAGAATTCAAGCTTGTTTGCTCAAAAAATAATGTTGCCATACATTTTAAAAAACTAAATTTATTCCATAATGGTGTTATATTAAATATTTTAGGCAAAACCACAAAATTGTCTTAATTACAAAAAATGAGTAAGCAATTGGCTACAGTGTACTGTATTTAGCACTCTAGGGTTAACGTGGAAAAAAATTAAGGTTGAGTAATTATCAATGAGACTTATCTGTTTGCATGTGATAGTCATAAATCGCAGATTTGCAGAATGTTTGCTTCCTTAGTCAGTGAAAAGCATAAATATTGCGAAATTTTTGTAAAATATTCTGTATTATACGGGCAAGTCTTGTTTATGTAGATTGTATTTGGCATTTTGTGCTTTACTTAAAAGCTGCAATAGTAAATGTTTGACTTTAAAGGGAAATTGATTAGCAAACATGAAGCCTGTATTGGGCCCTATAAAAATATATTTGTTACAGGTTTCATGCTTCTGATCTTTCTCCCAGTACCATAATTTTTCTAATTTAATTTAGTTAATTTCGATTTGATGAATTTAACTTTACCATACATAAATTTGTACTTACTCTTTAAAAAAAGTGAGGTAAATTTATTGTCTGTGCATTACTTAAAATTTAAAACAAATTAGCAATATCTATCTACTTCATTCACTAAGGAAGTCTAAATCAACCACCCGAAAGTTTATTTTCAAGGGGGTCTACCTGCCACGAAAATTGGGGAGTCTGGGAAATAGGTCGGGATAAATCCTGGAATATGCAAAATGAGTCGGGAAAATTTCCTGAAATAAATTTGTCTTTGTATAAAATGTTTTGCTAGTTTCTTTGTACTCCAGAGAATAAAAGGCTGATAAAGATGACTTATAATTAAATAGAATGTGGATGGGTCAGAATGTTTTGGGAGTACGAGGTACTCATATCTGTTTTACATTCTGAATTGTGGTGTTTCTTGTGATGGAAGGGTTAAAAGCTATCTGTCTATGACCAGTTATAAAATATAAAAATTGTCACTACTATTGCTCTGAGTTCTTGCAGACTTGAAGTGTAGTAGACAAGTTTGTATTTGAAATTTGGCATTTAAAAATTGTCATCTAGGCATGTCACATAAGTACTGCCTTTAACAACTCAATTGTTAAACTCAAAATCGACCATTGCCACAAGTAGAATTAGTCAATTTTCCTTAAATCTGAAGTAACTAGTATCTTACATTAAGCTGACAGCAATTTTTTTTACTTACATACATCAATAACCAGGGATGAGAATCTTCCGCGGAATTCCGCGGTTTGGTTATTTCCGCGTATTTTGCTTTTTTTTATGTTCCGCGTTTTTAAAAAGACATTACTTTCCGCTTTTTCGTGTGTTTAAGTTCCGCGTTTAAAAATATTTTCAGTGCAATTTTCTTTTTTAAAGTTGTATTCGCCGAAATACATCTTGCTTACCGATATCAAGACCGTATTGCTAGCCCCAACACGTATTCGTCTTCGGCCATGCTTATTGCGTATTCAAAAATCTTGCAGGATTGGAATCCAAGGAGAAGCCTTTATGATCCACTCCTCCAAGCCAATGGAAGCGCTGCAACTTGCTAAGCATGCGCGCATCGAAGAAGTATGGGGAATATTCAATAAGGAGATCAAAAGTCGAAAGACAATCCGCGAAGTTTGTTCCTTTCGATAAGCGGAAGCGCTGAATTTTATTACATGTTGTGGTTTGATCCGTTTTGCGGTTTTCTGTCCTCAGTTATGGAAAGCAATCATTTGGATATCATAAACCGCATTAACGCTGCGGAAATAAACAAAGAAAATCACAATTAAGACTTTTTTACAATCTGCATTTTTTTTTAAATTGCTTTCGTAGTGAATTAATTTTGAGGCATCAGATAAATCCCACAACATGCCAAGCTTAAGACAAACAATTATTCTCCGATGCACGCATTATGCATTGTCAGCATAACAGCTGGCCCGTCCGGTGGAAGAGGAAAGAACTGTTTACTTTAAAAGAAATGAATTTCTCTCTCTCTCCCTCCTCTGCCGTTGACCTGACCTTTCAAACAGTCGTTTATTTATTTAATAATGTTCCTCTTTCTAAATTGAAAACATTGTTTATATTAAATCGTAGGTTCTTATTTGGCTTCCTAAATCATAGGCGTTAGCATCTCGCAAACGCAAGGTTTTTTTTTTTTTTTTTTTTTTTTTTGAAAGTGTGCGTGGGGGAGCGCGCACATAGCATATTCTAAAGTAAAAATAGGTATGTTTCTTTAAGTTAAAAAAAAAAAAAAAGTTTTGGAATGAATGGTTTTTCAAACAAAGTTCCGGGGGGCACACGCCCCCCGTTCCCCCCCCCCCCTCTGCCCGACGATATGCTTATGTCTCAACTTAGCAGTAAAGTACTTTTAAATAGTCTATGAGAAGTAGGGAAGGAAGAGTTCTTAATTTAACACTATAACTGGATTTAAGCCATCAGTAGTTGTCAAAACTGCTAAACTAATACATTGTGCAAGTAGTATTTGTATTTAAAAATTATTTTTAAAGCATTATAATTATGTGAAACTAAGGTTTTTTGTACCCTAGTTGTTGGCAGGTATATAACTAGTCAGCTTTCCCCTCCTCCCTCTCCCATTTGTTAGGAGAGAGAAAAGTAAATGAGATGGCATTCAGCAGATTTTTAATGGGAACATATATGGCCTAAATTTTTTGAAATATCTATGTATTTTTGTTAGTGTTAACTTTTAAAGTTACAGGATAGATTTTATTGTCTGATGTAAGAGAAAAGTTGAAATTACTTTTAACATTTTGGATATATATTTCTTTTGCTGTGCCATATTCTGCGTTCTTGGGTTATTTTATAATGAATTGTGGTAAATCTATGGAAGCTTGAAATATTTAATGACATTCTGGAATTATTGAATGTTCTGCATCTAAAATTGAACATAAATGTTTATGAATTTTAATTTTTAAAGATAATAAAAATTATAATTTAAATAAAAATATTTTAATAAATAATTGTAACATATATATTGTTGATATAAAATAATTGTAATATATATATATATATATATATATAGTATATCAAAAATGGGCATCACGCGCTTGAACTTTGCTCAAAGTCGAAATTACGTTCACGCACTTTTCCTCTTTTTTCATATTTGTGTATTCTCATCCCTGAATAACTCTATTCCAGTCACATTTATTTCAAGTTGTGTAAATATATTCATTTAAAAAGGTGGTGGTACTGTTGAGGGATTCACCGAAAGTAAAATGCATCTATGATCGACATTTTTTCCGGAAACTCCCAAAAGTCTATAAAATAAATAAATAGTAAGGAAACTGACTTTCAGAAATTGAGTTGACACCTCGATTCCTCACAAGTATTCACTGCAAAATAGGCTTGTTGAAACATTAAAAGTGAATGTTAAAGAAGTTGCTGTCGTCAATAGTTGATAAATGTTTACTATTTTCATTAAAGTAATGAACGAAGTATTCTATTATGCAAACTTACTTATTGTGCATAACATCGGCAGACAATTGCTATTAAATAAGTTTGATTTTTGTAATGTGGTGTACATGCATCACTTGCATATGTGACTTTTCCAGAACTCATTTTATATACCTATATTTAAATTCTAGCTTCATTAGAGAGAGAGGTTACCTAGGCAATATGTGAGGAAGTAGTTATGC
>JAWZYV010000232.1:0-48685 GCA_038373885.1 Cheiracanthium punctorium
TGTATATAATTTTAGGCCGGATGTACTGCCGAATATTTTTCATATCCGGCTAATGCCAATGATCCGGCATATTGACCGGATGCAGTATGTTTGCCGGATATCCGTTGCATCCCTAGTTAAAAGTATTTTTTGCACCCTTTTACACGCAAGTGAAATATTTCAAACTGATTATGACCGTATATTTGTACCAGAAAGACAGAAAAATAGCCAAAAATTGTTGAAAGAGAGGAAGAATTAGGAATTTGGTGGTGGGGGAATGTACCTATTTTGCTAAGCGAAATCCCAAGCCTATCGGTAGAACAGTACCAATTTGTTTAGTGGATAATCAGATCCATTTCCTCATTTACAAAATATGGGAATTTGTGCATGGCTCATTGAACCCTGCGAAACCATTTCATTTTAATTTTTGCAGTGTCCGCCGTTGAAGAGAGTAAGCGTAAGTTAATTTCTTATTTTCTATTCACAATTCTTATTGACAGATGCATCTTTTTACACATAAGAGATCTAATATACAGATTATGTTTGGCGGCAACCCCTTTAACCCCTCAAAACATTGGAATACGGATAGAGATACATTGAAAAAGGAATTTTTTGATTATTTTTAGAGTCAAAATATCCAAATGATGCCTATTGCTTGAGTTCGAAATTCAACGGATACAGTGTTTCGTAATCAGTGGTCTGTCGATCCACGTATATGCAATTCATTAAAAAATGATCAGCCTCCAATGTCGATCGAACAAAAAATTATATTTCTACGGCACTTGTCTTAGTGAATAAAATACATTTACTTGTGATTGTTTTTGGATGACACGGGTCTTCGATCTAGTTTTGTAATTTTTGGCCGGTCTTAAGAAGTCAAAAGATGGGGAAACACGGAACTAAGCAAATGGTCCTAAAAATGAGGCAAAATCTTTCAACGAATCACTTTCGTACATGAAAATTAGCATAGAGTCCTGTTACATCCTATGTTGTGGTAGGAGGCATGAAGAAGCTTGCGTCTGGCATCGAAAACGCGAGACAAGGGTACCATGCCAATATAGCATTATTTTTTTAGCACGCGTGTAGGAACTAGAGATGAGACGGGCTCAGCCAGAGCCCGGGCCCGACTCGGGCTCTGTAATTCACGATTGCGTTCTGGCTCGGGCTCGTGAAAAATTTCTCCTTTGTTGAACATACTCCTTGAAACAGATTTTAAAAAGTGATTCATGGGATAAATAGACGTACTTATTTAAAAAAATAGCGGCACAGGGGACTAGAAGGTGTGTGAAGCTCCAAAATTTATTGTATCCTATTAATGAAGTAGTTAATATTATTTGTCTTTAGCTGAAATTTCGGACTCCGGCGGGCTCGGGCTCCAACTTTAATAATATTGCTCGGACTCGGGCGGGCTCGGATTAAAAGTCTTCGGGCTCGGGCTTCAAAAAATGAGTCCGAACTCATCTCTAGTAGGAACCCTGTGTTTTGCGCAGTACATGTCGCATACAGATAAAGGTTCATCTGCATTAAATTAAGCTCCTAGAATACAGGTGCATAAGAGCTCCTAACATATCGGAAAGAAGGGATAGGGAGGGGGGATTGTGTGTTTATATCTCCAGCAACTCGGAATCCTGAAATTTGCAAAATTTTTTTTGATATTGTGACAAGGAGATCAATCGCATTCTCGGTGGACGCAAAAAAAAAAACGCTATGGAAGGAATTGCTCCAGCCTTGGTGTTTGCGGAATCTTTCCGGATTTCGATGTGTAGGTGGAACTCCGTGATAGGGTACTCCCAGCATGTCGGAACCATAGAGATATGAACACAAGGAGACGGCATTAGCTATCTTGAGCATTGGATGAAATGAAGTCACTGCGTTGGTCTAAGTATGGCGTAACATTGAGTGGGTTCCTTTTTTAAATAACAGTGAAAGAGGCACGATTTTACATATTAACCCTTTTAACGCGCAGTGATCCCGCTCTGGGAACACCGAACTCTGACGTTTTGACTGTTGCCAGTCACTAAGAATAGATTGGATTTCTATAAAAATAGTTGCGGGTGACCTAGCTCGACGAGAATCCTTTACTTTTTAGCACGTCATTTCCCGTAAAAAAAAGGTCACGATTCTTTTTGGTTTCGGATCGATTCGGATCACGATTCGGATTTGTGTGCTAATTCACGAGGAACCGCTTATAAATCCACGCCAAAGAAAGGACAAACAGAAGGGGACGGGGCAAATGCCTTGGGGGAGGACTTTTCTGGGTGTCTAGCGCGTATTCACGTTACATCGGGTATAAAACCGTCCCAAACTCCAGACCTCTAGACCGACGGCCCCGCGAGAGGACAGAACCCTGTTCCTCCACTTGAGCCATCTCCCAATGTCAGTGGCTTTAACCACTGTGCTACATTGGTACGACTGACTGGAAATATCCTCCCTGGTCTGTTATCCAGTTTATTATGGTTAAGGCTAAAGTAGGACGAATGTCATTTTTTACGTCATAATTTCAAAACACCCTTTGAATAATCTTAGAACTTGGGCTATGCCGACAGAGTCTATGGTGGGTAAAGCACCGTACTCCGGTTTCGGGTTCAACACATGGCGGCCGGGGTTCGATCCCCGACTGGGCGTGGTTGTCATGTTCGTCCCTTTATAGGGGGACGTTGGTCCACCAACTAGGTGCCCCCATAATAGAGAGACCAACCATTCCGGCCTTAGTAGGGGCCAAAGCCTTCAAGGCAGAGGCCGGCCATTCGGTAAAAAAAAAAGAAGAAGAAAAGAACTTAGGCTGTGGATCTGCAAACAAGTACGGGCGGTTCAATCTCTTTTATATCTTGCGAACAAATCTATTTCATAATTTTTTTCATTGTGATTTGTATTATGAATCTAACTATTTAAATAAGTGTGCGTCTATAGTTATATTTTATTAAAATGTCCAATTTTGCCGTCACAGACTGAAATATTTACGATGTATCAATTTTTTCCCCTTCTTTGAACGAACAAAATCTTTTCTAGAATTTAAAACCTGATTGAATTGAGATGGTACTTCAATCAGGTTTTAAATTCTAGAAAAAGTTCAAACTTTTATCATACGACAAAATGAAAATCATCAATAATCTGAAAATCACCGCGATTTCAATATATAAGTGAGAGAGGTATAAAATATTCTACGTAGGTAACAAAATGAAACCATTCAAAAATTTCGAGTGTGAGTTAATTTTTACTTCCTTGTACAGAGTATAAGGAAGTAATGTGATCCCGAAAAATTTTGGGGGCCAAATTTCGACGAAAAAACCGAATTTGACTACCTCTAAATTTAATTAAATTTTTTTTTTATGCATCTCATCGTAAGCTAGCATGCACGATCCTATAAACGCGTCTGCAACTCATTTTGACCAGCGGCGAGTCTATTGTGGCCAGTTTTTCCAGGCCGTCTGTACGTCCGTATGTATGTAACTCGCATATCTCAAAAACTATGGGTCGTAGAATGCTGAGATTTTATATTTAGGATTGTTCTATGATATAGTTGTGCACCTCCCCTTTTGGTATCAATTGAATGGATAGTTTATGTACAGGACCGCCCGAAAGATTCGAAATACACTACGCTCTATGGAACGAAATTTATTAAACTTGCATATCTGAAAAACTATTAGACGTACAATGTCCAAACTTTATATTTTGGGTAGTCGTAACATCTAGTTGTGCACCTCCCCTTTTAGTTCCATTCGACTGGATAGTTTATCCATAGGATCGCCCAAAAGATTCGAAAAACATTACGCTCTATGGGCCGAAATTGATTAAACCCTCAACGTAAACCCCAAACCTCAAACCCTCAAACGTAAGAATTTTTTATTCATTCTATTGGTGAAGCAAAAAAAAAAAAAAAAAAAAAAAAAAAAGCCGTCAATAGTCAGTGTGGCGAACATCTTAAATTCGATGGGTGAGCAACTTAAGCTAATTTTATGGCTCCTTCACTGCTTAGAACTGAAATGCACAGACCTTCTAATTCATGGCGGGGGGAGCTGCATTTTTATTAACCTAAATGTTATTAATTTCAAAACCTTTTTTATCAAAGTCAATAAATAGCGATTTTATAATGAGTCATACGATTTCAAACTTGTTCCGTAAACAATTTTCCATTGCCTGCAAAACGACATTTTTTGTCGGAAGAGTTTCAACGCAGTGAAAAATAAACAGTGACTCATTTTCGAACCATTGGCATTCGAATTTCTGTCATAAATAATTAGTTTTGCTGTTTGCACAATGTTTTACATTTCAGTTCGGTCTTGATGCTAATAAATGCTTGCCTGTTGTCTCAAGAACAACACTTTTATGAATAAGATTTATATTTCCATTGTCGCAATACGTCTACGTACACGAGCAGCTGGCTTTTCCTTTGCCTGTAAAACCAGTTTTGTTGCACGGCGAGTTCTCATGCAGTGAAATGCGCGTTTTTCTTTCGCAAGTCATGACATCGTGGATGACGAGCAAAGTGACGAATGAGACTTAATGTGCAAGTTTTCCCCCCAAAAGGTGTTAACGTGCTCTACATTCTTCATTTATCAGAGATAAGACGGGAATAAGAGTCTTAAGAAAAAAATCCCTCTCGGTCATTTACAAAAAGTGACAAAAATTTGCATGTGACCCCCGTACAAAAAAAAAAAAAAAAATCCCAATAAATGAAATGTGCCCCATGCACTCATGAGGTGATATACTAAGTTCGAGAATGATATCCTGAAAAGTGCCAGAGGTAGGAAGATAAATATGCGCTCCTTAAACCCCTTTTCAATGGCTCTCGAAGGAAAAAATAGAACGAAGGGAACATCGGAGGAGCATTTCAAGGGTCGTACAGAAAGGACGGAAGAAAATAGTGTTGACCACTCTAGCCATAAACGTTTTCCTTCAAATCCATGCGTAGCCCCCGATCCTATGGGTTCAAAGATATCTCCGAAGCGTTTTAGGATGAAAGGCTGAACTTTTGAACATCGAATCTTTAACGTCTAAGGCACATTTTACTCATTGGGAATTTTTTGTACGGGGTACTATAAAAATTAAAAAAGTGTGTCTTTTCGAAAATGAACGAGAGGAATTTCTCGTTAACGGAGTCTCATTTCCGACCTTATTTTGAACATTTTTTCAGTTCACATTGCTCCCCTTATCTCTAATGGATAAAGAATGAAAGGCCGTTACCCTCTTTTTGGGACATCCTGTGTATTGGGGGAAAATAGAATATTTATATCTTTAATGCCAGAGCTCGTGGCTGACACTAGCCACTTGTTCCATTCAGTTAGAAAGCTTTATCGGGTGCCCTTTTCAATTTCGTATAACCTCGCTCAATTTTATGATATTGACACTATTTTCTATCTTCTATTTATACTTCTACTAGAGAAAACTTTGCTGAAGGGTCGGTCCTCAGCTTAAAAGTTCAGAGTCTGTGGGAAAGTTCGAGTCACCAGTCCAGTGAACAGGACAAAACTCTTGGTTCTAGATATTGGGCTAATAATGTGCCACGTGCAGTTCACTGGAATGAACATGCAATCATTCGATATGCTTGACAGGCAGCCTATCACAGAGGCTTCCTCAAATACCGCATTTCGCATGCAATAAAATGCGTCAACACGTTAAAAACTCTATGGAATTCTCGATGAGGAACTCTTAAACTGCTCAGCATAATCCATAAATACAGAAATTTATGTATGAATCATAACATTAACATCAAAATTTTTCTTTTCACGAGCGGCATCTGAAGAAACTATGCAACGAAAACGACGTCACTTTAAAATACTCGCGTGTACATCGGATTGCGAATAGATGATGGCCAGTCTACAGAAGCTTTTGTTTCACGCAGTGGTTCCCAAACTTTTTTGAAGTCCGGGTGCACTTTGAATCCCACAAAAACTGCGAGGACACTTTCATCAAATTTCCTACAAACGCGTCATAGTCATCAGGTTAAATTTCCGAGCTCATAATGCAAATGACTCAATACTTGTTCAGTGCATTTCAAGCAAAGATCACTTGAGGTTTCCATGAAGAAGTTTCCAATTCAACCGTACTGTTCAACGTTTAAGTGTTATAAATTAAAAGCTCATTTTTTATTCTTAACTTGATACATTCTGAAGTAATGTTGCAAATGCTTCACTCGAGCATTTCAAATAACTTGTCGAAAAAAAAATGAACTTTTAAACGATTGATGAAAAATGTCAGGCATCATTGACAAGTCAATTCAATTTTCCCCCCCGGTTCCTACCCCTCATCCTAATGACGTGGGGGTTTGATTTTACCTAGTTCATTCTGTGAAAGGTTTTATACGTTTTTTGCCCTAGTCACTGTAAGATACAATCCGAAAATGACAAAGCAAGGACTTGGGTACGCAACGACAGAATGCGACAAAACAATAACACTTTTAACAGTTTAAAGTTTTTACATCCACTGTGCACTTGTGAAATGTAAAATGCCCAGTATTTTACCCATAGTCTTAACTTACTCCAATATAGTTGAATGGAATATTTCTCAATATTATTAATGTACAGGATGTATGCATAAAAAAGTTGCGCAGCATAACACGTATTATATAGACGCTTTATTAGAGAATCTACCTATGATTAAAGCCCTATAGATCTATCTTACATGACTAGAATACGACCTTATGTACTAAATATTGTTAAAGAAATCAAAATGAAGCCATACAGTTTTTTTTTATTGTACAGACATATACGTTACAACAACTGATGAATACAGATTTTAAAGGTTTGTTAAATAACAAGAATCGGCAGAAATTACAAACGAGAGGCGGTTAAAAAAAAGCGTAAGCGTTGGTGTTTCCGATGCGCAAATAATTCTATTTGCACCTTTAGTTACGTTCCTGTAATGTAGAAATGTTTTTCAGTACATTGTAATAGTGAAGACTTAAAACAACTAGTGCGTCGAGAAGTTTAAAAATGTAGCAATCCTTAAGACAAGGTTTACAGAAGGAAAAATGTTCCGAATTCCTATTTTAGCCTATGGAAAAACGTTTTTTACTTATAGCATCCACAATTCATAAGATATTTTGTCTTTTTTTTCCTTCTCAAATATCTGGCTATTCACACAATGCACGATGTGTCTTTTCTGAAATGCTGACAGTATTTCTTCCAATATTTTAAATATTCCTTTGAAATGTGTAAAACCACACTTTGAAAATTTAAAAAAAAAGTGGCAGAAAATATCACCATTTCAGAAAAGGCCCACTATACATTATGTCAGTGGGTAGAGGGTGAAACAAAAAAACCTAGACAAAATGTTATTAACTGTGAATGAAGAACTTCTTCCCATAGGATAATGTTGGAAGTCGCAGCTTCATTTGACTAGACAAATACCAATTTAACCGTAAACACCAACAGTGCAAGTGATTTTGAAAGATATTTCGGGAAGCCAACACACAATCGGCATTCGTCGAGGACGTAAACGTTGTACTCGCGTGCTCAAGATTGAGCCATTTTTTCGGCTCATTTTAAAGGTGTCCTGCAGTCGACGCTCGTTTTTAAGAACCTCTCTTTTACGAACACAACACTTTTGATTTTACGAACTTGCGAGTATTCCCGAATACACTCCCACAAACGATTTTTCGAATTATTTGAGTAGTCCCTGCGAGTTTGTGAAAACGAGCATTGGCTGTATTCCTTTCGTCACTGTAACTCCTGAAGCAGGAGTGACCAGGACGTCGGATAACTCAAGAACTGCCCGAATTCTTGCCACCGGTCAATAATTTGGAAGGACTTGGATATTGACCCTATCCAAGCACGCATAATCATTCACCATCTTCCATTGAAAATAGTCATCCATCTATGCTTATACTTGAAATTTCTGTCATAGCAGAATGAACGCTCTCAAATATCGAATTCCCACCCATGTTAGGTAAATATCCACACTTTTCCAATCATTCAAAGGTCCACTGCCAAAGCTGGGCTAAAGAGTGTGCTACCACTCCGATGGCGTCACTAAGAACGCTCTCTTGGTTATGGTCACCCTTTAGTGAGATAAAGTATTTAGCATCATTATGACACTCGTGCAGTTCCTGGTAAAATAACAGTCCTATGCATTGTTTTCTTGCCAACCTTACCAGAAAATAATATCTTACACGCGTTCGTCGATCGCTTAAACATTAAAATATCGCCAAGAGATCGCCAATACAGAAGCTGCTCAGTCCATATTTTTTACTAGACAAAAAAGCTCCATACTTCTTGCTTTCCCAGTATTTGAAATATTCAACTGAAAGCACATAGTGAAAGCAACACAGTGGGAAAAAAGACCTGTACCAAAAAGTCCCCTCGCCTTTTGAAGAACAAAACCCTTGTCAGAGATTGCTGTGGTCCTATACTTTTACAATAATTTATATTTTGATAGAAAAATGCTGGTACTTGTGGTTTACGGCTTGTGGGTACGGTACTTGTAGGTTGACTTTGATTGGCGACAGTAAGGTGACGCCAAGATCACCCTAGGTCTTCAAACGATTGTATTAGGTACTGAAACATTTTCCCGATATTCCACCACCATCCTTTTGGCGATATAAATCGGCTGGAAGCTCTCGAATTATTCTGCCGACACCTTTCGCCAGTTTTTCCCCCAACGATTTGAGAAGTTTTACGTCAATAAAAGATAACAGTAACGCAATACCTAATTCCTAATGTTACTAATCTAAATTTCATTTAATTTTGGTAGCCGTTTACTTTTTTAATGCATTTTAATCTCGTCTACTGTATCAGAGTTCTGACAAATTCATTAACCTCCATATGGAGCGGTCGACAGTGTAATACGTAGAAATACATAATGTTCGTACAAATTATCATAAACGCTGTTAATAGCAACAACTTGCCAGCTTTTAACAGTCTATTAACTTATTTTACTGCTAGTTTCTCTGAACTTAGATATTTGCCACCCATTGTAGAGACGAACTATTTGAGAGAGAATCATTTCCCATTAAGACCACCATAAAAAACAATTCGCCATATATTATTATGCATAATCATTGGCAGACTGGCCTATTTAGCACCGCAAAATAGTTCCTCTCGCCACGTCCTGACAAATATCCGAGTTATATCTATTATTTACCACTCCTCATCCCATCCAATAAGTTATTTTAACAAGCGCGTCCAATTAAAAATAGTTCCATTGGCAAAATTTGCGATCATTGCGATAAGCATACGCCATCTAAAATTTTTACAGATAGACTCGTTAGCTCTCATGCCTATCCTAACTTTACAAAACTTACTAATAAAAGCAGCATTTGTTATGATAAACACAGCAGCGATTGAAGAAATTCATTTAAAAATCGCTAAACTGTTAATATGTTACAAGTTTAGCTTCAAATTCAACGCTTTAATCGCCGCTATGCCTACTTCTATTACTACTTATGGATAGCTTTATTAATTCATACAGAATGAAAATAAATTAAGTTAACACTTACATTTTGCCGAGACGAGCCAGAATACCAGCCATTTTATCTATAGAAATCAATTAAAACTATCAATTTCTCTTGAAATATGTAGCTTGAGCGTTTTTCTCAAATACTTTTATGCAATCAAAATGGCGACCTTCAAGTATTTCAACAATAGCGATGCCATCGCACAAAAAGAAACTCACTCCAACAATGGGAATAAAACCCCAATGTTAATCCAGCATCACGGCTCATGTGAATGCGTTTTATTTTGCATTTGCAAACCTAATAAGTTCATTTTCTGTGATGCAGGAACGGTTTTTAAATGAACCTTTTTTTTTTCACTTCCTTGGACGAAGTAAAAGAATGTATTGCAATCGTGAAATATTTTGGTAGACGGATAAATCGATTATGTCAGTCCTTATCTTTTTTTCTTTGGCAAGTTTCTGCTTGCTGACCCAATGTCGTACGCATTTATGTACGTTTTCACGAGTGCACAATCTACAGTGAGACAGACCTCTCTGAAAGACCACCTCTCCTAAAGACCATTTATTTCTGCTCCGTCATTGAAAGAATGCTTCCCGGCTTTTTAATTTGAAGGGCACGATAGCTTATTTGGGGGAAATCTTGAAACCTCTCTTCGCTATGAAAAGCTGGCTAACAGAAAAAGGAGTCCACAGTAGAGATGAGACAGGCTCGGACTCAGACGATTGTGTTCGGGCTCGGGCTCGTCAGACATTCCTCCTTTATTGAACATACTCCTTGTAAACAGATTAAAAAAAAAAAAAAAAACTAGCTGCCAAGACGGCCAGCTTAGTCCGCCCTTAAACTTACTGTTCTTATACTCAGGGCAGTGTTGACTCAATTTCTGGACTCATTTCAAGGCTCTACCAGTGGCAAAGTGCTAGCGCTTTGAACTGTGAGATGGAAGGTGCCTGGTTCAAAACCAGATAGCGTCCGCCGACCTAACCGTTCGGAGTTTTCCGTGGTTTTCTCTGAAACTTCGCGTAAGTACGGGTTAGGAGCACTTAGACTGTCCCCCACGGACTGCAATCCCACAGCCAACCACAGGACTGCAATCGGCTGTGCCCGGCACAGCCAGCTGTCGTCCAATAAGGGTCTCTAGATCTGTGGCACGCGATGAACGTTTCGATCGTCCGCCCTCTTGCGGGTCGTTCAGTCGAGCGATGGCAACGGCTGCTCTTTTTTCAACATTGGGCAATCTATCCAGCTGTTCTCGCAGTCTTCCATTTTTCAGCAGATGTCAGTGCTGTTAAAAATAATCTTTTTACGGGAAATGACGTGCTAAAAAGTAAAGGATTCCCGTGGAGCTATGTCACCCGCCACTATTTTTATAGAAATCAAAACTATTCTTCGTGACTGGCAACAGTCAAAATGTCAGAGTTGGGTGTTCCCAGAGCGGGAACACTGCGCGTTAAAGGGTTAAAGAGAAAGTGCATTCAGAGTTGGTTATTATATTTGTCTTTCATTTGCACAAACGGCAAAATGTGATATTCTATCAATGAATTCATTGACTTTTATTTATCTGTTAGCTGAAATTTCGGGCTCGGGCTTTAAAGAATGAGTCGGAATTCATCTCTAGTCTACAGTTCCCTTACCTGGAACTGTTCGTTCAGGTGTTCCTTCAACAAGAGGTTGTTCATGTTCCCCTTTTATCTCAAATTGTAAGATTTTCGTTTGTCTAGTGGGTAGAAAATTTTTCTTTAAAGGGTGTTTACAGAAACAAAATAAATTTTCCTTCAATAATATGTTCTGTACTTGTATGACATGGGATGTACGGGAACTGAGGAAGATATCTCGCGTGACGATAATTTCAACAAGAAAGATAAATCAGTGTCTAACTCGTCGACTGTGAAACACTTTCCGACAGAACAATACTTTTGAGCCAAATTGGGAGATGAATTATACTTAAAATTAGGAGAGATTTTAGTTTAGCGGTTAAGTCAAAGCGATACGCGAGAGCTATCTACCTAAGGGGAAATTCCTTGGGCGGAGGGTCTTTTTAAATGTTTCTGACGCCTATTCGCGTTACATCTGGAGAAAATCGCCCCCAACTCCAGACAGCCACGGGTGTGCTCGAAACCTTTACACTTTGGCGAGATTTTAGAGATAATCTTAAAAAGAGGGGAGAATATCCCTATTATTTTAATTTTTCGAGACCCCGTAAAAATGCTCTAAAATTTATTCCCGTTTTTTAACTGAAGAGCTAACAGCGAATTCTTTTGAGTGCTCCTGTAGAACTATAAACGTTTCTGACAGTATTTTCGATCGAGATCATTACTCAGTGATCCTTAATAATACATGCGAATAGTTTCGTTTGAAATAGACGAATAAGTCCAAAACAGGCTTTAAAGAATGATTAACCATACAGCGTAATATATTAGAATTCTTTTCGGTGCTCCTCTAAAAGAACTGTAAATGCTCCGTACATCTTTTTCAGTTAGGTTCATGGTGCTATACATAGGGATAACACATATAAATTTCGTAGAAATCGATGAATATTTAAGGCAGCTAGAGCACGGACGAAAAAATAAGCAGAAATCATAAACACCTAAGTATTGTTGAAGGGTGTTAAAAATATTGTTCTTTTAAAGTTCAGCAGTCTCACGTGGTCCACGGGCCAAATAATCGAACATTGCAATTTTTTTCCATGCAAATCCGTTGATTAGAGGACGAGTAATTGATTTTCAAAATTCCCATTGAAATCGTCATACCTTAATGCTATCCTATTAGGAATTTTTTCATTTCCTGTCAAAGAATGGAGCTATCACAAATCTGGGTTCGTTTTTCGAAATATTTTTCTTTCGTGTCCTATTTGGAGATTTATTTCCAAAAGTCGCCAAGCTTAGCGACATTTGGCACAATTTTTGAAGGATGCACGCAGCCCTCGTTGGACCATTAGACTAGTTATAGAGTAGTACGATGCTGAGCTTGCAATGTTGAACGTCTGTAAAACTGTCATTGACAGCAATGTGTTGGAATTCTTTTGAGTCCTCCTGTAGAAGAACTATAAACGTTAGACGTACCATTTTTGATGGACAGCTACATCTTGTCATTCTTAATAACATACATAACTTTTGTTTCGTTTGAAACGCCAGAATATCTCCGGATGACGCTTTAAAAAATGACTGTTCATGGAGCGTCATGTATTGGAATTCTTTTGAATACTCTTGTAAAAGATCTATAGGTTTTTAAGGTTCATTGTCGCCTTAAAAGCTTACCCTAGTAGCACAACTAGTTCAAAACACGTTTTTTGACGTTCAAAAAAAACGTGTTTTGAACGTACCTTGAACGTTTTCTGAACTAGTTGTGCTACTAGGGTAAGAGTGCAAGAAAAATGTTAGTTTGTGAGAACTGTTGTACACTTTTGGCTTTGGTAGCGAACGTGAACTTTTGCATGCACATTACTTTTCCTGACTTTTATTGAAATTTATGTTTCTTATTTCTAGGATGCGAGTCTGCCACCCAGAAAGGTTTTGATGTGCGACCTGTTCTCCAAGTGCCGTTGTAAAGCTACTTCGAACAGTCAAGTCCATTAACAACAATCTTTTTCATGGAGAGAGTTTGTCTGTGAAGAGAATCGCGAAGATGGTGAGCAGCTTTTTTGTGATGTTACAGCAAGCCAAGGGGGCGGAACTAAGGACAAAACCAAACCTAAAGCAAGTCTAAAGTGGTGGGAGGAGTCAAGTTTCTTCCTGGAAGATGATGTATTGTAAAAAATGTATGCTAGATCAATCTGTTCGAAAGACTGAAAATGAACCTTTAATGATTCAAATAAACTGTTCGATATTTCTCAAAACTGTGAGTTGTCACTTTTTTAAAGTTTTCCTTCAGTTATAGCGCAGTATGCACCAGACTATGTCAGGATGCGCGTGGACTTAGTCTATATACAGGCCGCACATCTAGTTGTTACGTCATAGATGACGGCTTCCGGTTTTTCTGCGAGGTGGATTCAAGATGGTGGACAAGTTGAATTGGACGAAAGTTTCGAAAGGGAAGTTAATCTCTTCAGAGAGATCCAAGTCAAGACTTTGTTACTGCAGAAGAACAAAAGTAAAGATGGCGATCAAGTGAGATAGATCAGTACTTGGTCATTGTAGAAGAGTCTTGAAGTTAAGATGGCGATCGAATGAGTATAAAGTTCTGTAATTTATATTGTTTTTCAAAGTCATAGCTATTGGTTCACCTTCGAACGGTCTTCAGAACCCAAATACACATTACAGAACTTTAAACTCACTCCGTCACCATCTTTACCTTTACACTTTCTCCTAAAAAGGCTGTCTTCATTATGATTTATCTCACTTGATCGCCGCCTTTACCTTTGTCCTCCTATAGAGACAGAGTCCTGACTTGGATCTCCCTCAAGACATTAACTTCCCTTTCGAAACTTTCGTCCGATTTAACTTGTCCTCCATCTTGATTCCCCTCGGAGAAGAACCGGAAACCGCCATCGATGACGTAACTAGATGCGCGGACCGTATATAGACCAAGTCCACGCGCATTCTGCCGTACTCTGGTGCAGACATCGATAACTCTTCTATTTCAAAGTAATGTGGTGTGAGTAAAAAATTACAATGAAACAAAGATGATGTAGGTTAAATAAGTCATTTATTAAATCTCAACTCAATTCAGCATTGCATACGTACTCATACAGCAAACCTACGGCGCAAAGTAAACTACTCTTCTGTAATACGATTGAAGCAGACTTCAGTTCCATCGCACCAGCTTTACAAACATGGTGTTTTCTGTTTCCACCTGGCTGTTCCCACATCAGACAAGGAGCTTGACCTTCGTATATTTACTTTCAATAAATCACACTCTTGTAGAAATGCCACATTGACTGCTGACATCAAATTAAAAAAAGCCGAAGAGATATCTGAAACCTGTAAAAGAAACATGATTGAGTAAATTAGATGACACAAAGTTATACTTGCAAAACATTACCAATGCAGAATATTGAGATTTTGAGTGTGTTGAGAAAAAAAAAAATAATTATATATATATATATATATATATACACACTACTCTCAACAAGCATGAGTAAGGGAAAGGGGATACGTAAAATTAGCAAACTTTTAGTGAAAATTCTACCTAACACACGATTTTAATTAAGGTTAAAGTATAGTCATAGATGTCTAGGCCAAGAGTATCCAAATCTTTGCCCATGCGCCAAAGTTGGCGCACTGGATGATTTCAGACTGCTCATTGCATTCTTTTGCCTGCTTTCTTTTTTCTTTCCAGCAGATTGAATTTATGATGCTACGTTAGAAGGTAATATCTGTACACCCCAAAAGACATTGTCACCAAAATTCGAACCATCTACCAAACCCCCTACCCAATATCCGAAAAATTAATTCTAGAATTTTCCTCAGAGCAACCATTTCAATTTCACGTTATTACTTTTCTCCCCTAAACTAAAGCAGGATGTCCACCAATGTCAGGGGCAAAAAATAGTATCATTAGTAGCCATTTTCTTAATTTTAGTTGCCAAAATAGTAGCCTTTTTGCATGATTTTGTAGTTAAGAAATAAACATACATCAATTAACTTCATTTCAGAAAGGATGAATAAAATGATAAATTAAAAAACTTCATGTGTGTTATAAAACAGAGCATAGTACATTTTTTTTTTATAAATGCGACCAGTCGCAAATGAGAAAGGGGAGTTGAGAAAAACAGAAGTCTGATTTTCAAATGAGTCGCCTGGAGTAAGGTACAAGTAGCCAAAAATTTAAAAGTAATATGAAAACGGCATTTTTAAATATAAAAAAGTCGCCCTACCTTTAAATTAACAGCAAAAGGTGTCTTTTTAGTCGCCGGTGGACACCCTGCTAAATCCTATACTCGTATTTATAATTTCCAACTTTACTCGTAAACAGATCCAGATTATTGCATGGACACTTGGAGCACGTGCCCTGGGCACACATACAAAAATAGGCCAAAAAATTGAGTTCAAAGCTACATACTGGGGCGAAAACATTGAGCTAGCTGTATACAGGGGCATAAAATTTGAAAAGTGCCCTGGATACAAAAAATTAATAGTCAGTCCCTGCCCGTGAACGTAATGAAATAAAAAGTTGTATGGCGAATCTGAAGACATCTGTAAAAAAATAAAGTGGTGCACGATATGCAAAAGCTTAAATACTCCTGGTGTAGACAAGTAATTGTGGCTAAGGCTACTAATAAACTAAGTAAGATATGAGGTTATCATTTTAAAATATGTAGTGGTAAATGCATGGATATGCAAATTAAACCACCAAAACTTGAGTGACAAACTTCTGAGTTTCCGTAGCAACAATAGAAGCCATAATATTAAAAAAAAAATTGACCTCAGTAGGAATTGACTTTAACAAAGATAATTTTATTTACTTTTTATTAAATTAAATTAATTAATGCAGGGCCGTTTGTTAAGCAATGGCCGATAGCGTTAATCCAGTTTGTTTAGTTTATTGTTTTCATTCATTTTTAATTCCACGTAACAGGATCTAAAATTAATCAATTAAATTTAATGAATGAATTAATATTTGAAAAAACTATTAACATGAAGTGTCATCCACTAGAAGTTTAAAAAAATGTATTTCAACTCGAGTGGATGAATAAAAAAGTATTTATTAACGATTGAAAATTTGAACAAGATAGATAAATATAGGGAGAGTGTGAACTAATTGTAGGAATTGAAAAGGGGATTAGAGATATGCTCTAGCTTAATGAGGGAAGTAGAACTTTATCTTCATAAGTTTGTCGATCGATCCAATTTTGGTGATTACTTTTTTAAACTTTGCATAGTACGTATTTTAAAATAATCTCACGTTCAACATACACTATATAAAGACTACATTTAAGCACTTGTTACGGCACTTACAAATTTAGCTTTCCTTAAATTAAAAGCTTTTTTTAAAACCCATTAACGTCCAGCGATCTATTTTTTAGACGGTCGTAAATGCAATGAGTAGCCCTGACATAGCCCCTTCCGACTACTTCTGTAGATGAACAATAATGCCTTGTCTCCAGAACACTTACCCAGAGTGGACGAAGTGCGAAAATCTGCTGATGCCTTCATCGCGTCAAAAGATGAATCCTTCTATGCTGCTGGCATCCGTGCTCTGCCTCACCGTTGGCGGTGGGTGCTGGGAAATAATGGAGATTACTTTCACGAATAAAGGTATTATTCATTTCTTTGACACGCTCTTTAACTCTCTCGTCACCGAATTATGAAAAATCAGAGAAAACAAATCTGTCTAACATTTATTGCATCTGAAATACTATTATAAATCATGCAAAAATATTTTTTTCTAATGTCGATTAATATTGGTCGATAATAATAATTTTTCTAATAATAATTTCTGCATTTTCGAAGCATTTTGTTATGCTAAAATTAATTTAAAAGGATGCACACATTAGGTAAAGGTTGAGGAATAAGAAAAAAACTACACTTACCTTAAAAAGAAACAAAACGGTAAAAAAGCAGCGTAAATATTTTCTTAATTTTTCTCCCGAAACAATGAAGCGAAAACTGTAAAAAAGGATCTAAATGGACTAGTACTGCAATCTAGGCACGATTTATGCATCTAGTGAAGAGTCTCCTATACTTTCTACATGAATGAATGATATTGATATCACTGAAAGAAAAAAATACTAAATTCAGTTGTTTTCTCTCTAAATATTGCTATTTGAAATAGGAGCCTCCTATGCGGTTCAGGGTGACGAGAGGGTTAACTTATTACTAGACCCAATAAACGAAAAGTCACATGAAAATTTAGTAATTCTTTTCCTCGGCTTCTGAGCAGAAAGCCAAGATAAAATTATTTTGGAATGTAGTGGCTAAGGATGGACGCTAGACGAAAAATAGGCATCTCGCAAAGCAGCCTAAAAATCTTTGTCTCGTCTCGCAAAAAAGCTGTAAACCTCTGTCTCGTCTCGCAAAAAATCATCTCGCGTCCATCCCTAGTAGTGGCATATCATCTTAATAACATATAGAAATTTAGTACATGTGCTTCTGATCAAACATGCCGAAAGAAATCAATGTTTTTTGGCAAATGCAATGCTCATGCATAAACTATAGAAAATACGCAAATTTTGATGACATTTTTGGAATCAGTTTAAAAAGTTACCCTTAGGAACAAATTTTCACTTCAGTAATTTCTACAGGTAAGGAGTATTTAAGAAATTCAGAGAGAAAAAATGGCATATCTTGCAGAAAACTTAAATTATTTATCGTCGCAATAAAATAGCATAGTTAATTTCTCTGAGCAATTAATTATAGTACAACCTTCAAAATCGAGATTTGGAGTTATCCTATTCTATAAATCATTTACACAAAATTTGAGGAAAATCTGAAATGGCGTGGGGCACTTTTTCCGATTTTGTGTTTGATTTGACGTGGAATGACCGATATTCGGTATTCACATGACAGCCCTGTTGGGCATTTGCAGGAAGAAATATCATCGCAACAATTCAAACTTACAATGTAGAATCCTGTTGTTATAGAAAAGAATTCTGTAAATTTTATAGAGGTGGAAGAAATTGAAAATGGATTGTTTTAGCTGAACGGGAAGAATGGTCATTTGGACTCCCATCATTGGAAATCATTTGATGGGACAAGACTGAAAGTTCCAATTTATAATGCTGGTCCACAAGATATAAAATTTAAGGAAAAACAGTGTGTGAGCAGGAATGGAGTGAGTAACAGAAATGCTGAATGGGAATTAGTGAATGAAGAGATATTAACTCATGAGGTAGACGGTGGAGATATTAACATTTGTGCTGTGACAAAGAATAAACGTAGTATCGAACTAAGTGAAATCAAGTTCGATGAAGCCAGTTCATATGACAGAAAGATGGAAATTTTGGAATTAGTGAATGAGTTTAGAGACTGTTTTGCATTGACCATAGAAGAATTAGGGTGCACAACGTTCACTAAAATGGACATCAATGAAGTAAGTCTGTATGTTTGCGACCCTATAAAACAAGTGCAGTCGAAAGAAATGAGATTAATAAAATTGTGAAAGAGTTTTTAAAGATAATGGGATAATTTCAGAAATGAGATCTCCCTACGCCAGTCCAGTATGAATGTGAAGAAGGAAATTGGGGAATATAGACTTGTAGCTGATTACAGGAAACAAAACAGCCAGACTGTCAAGGACAAGTTTCCCTTACCTCGTATTGACGATTTGCTTGAATATCTAAATTCGTGCAAAATTTTTACGACTCTGAATTTAGCCCATGCCTATCTTCAAATGCCGTTAACAGAAGACGCAAAGTTGAAGACTGCATTCATAACTCCCGATGATACAGGGCAGTTCGAATGCATGATTTTTGGTTTGGCAAACGATCCATCAGAATTCCAAAGATTAATGTACCAAGTACTAGGGCCAATGTTGAACAACAGGGTATTATGTAATTTGGATGACATCTTAATTCCCAAACAAGACTGAGACGACATAATTCAACGAATTAGAGAAGTTTTCCAAAGATAGTCTAATTTAACATTAAAACTTTCCAAATGCGAATTTGGCAAAACTGAATTAGATTTCCTGGGGTCTGTAGTCAGCAAAGAAGGAATTAAACTGGGAACACGAAAATTAAAAGCAATAGCAGAATTTCCCACACCAAAGAATATCCATGATGTTCGAAGGTTTCCAGGATTAACAAGTTTCTTTAGGTGGTTCGTAAAAAAATATGCTTACCAAGTAGAACCGCTAAAACGCTTGTTGAAGAAACATGCAACAGAGGAAAGAAAAAAATAAAGGTGTTGCCAAAAACATTAGGGTAATAACACCATGGAACAAGACAAACTGAGCTTAAGATTACATTAAATAGTGTATAGAAATCAGTCTTTCAATGAGATGGAGATAGTCACTAAATACAGCAGTATTTTACAAAATATTCAAATAGAATAAGAATAAATTAAGGATGCCGATTGATACAGAGTAACTGAAAAAGATAACAATGAAAAATTACAAAACCATATATGCGCTTTTGCAGCAAAATATAGCTTGTAAGAAGATTTATAAAGTTTTCACAATGCAAAAATGGCATATGAAATCAAATCAAACATCCAAAATTAAATATGAAGGAAATATCTTAAATGTAACGCACAAATGCAGTGATGACATTCAGAATAGAATATAATCAAAAAGTAAAACACAATGAATATTATTGCAAAAATGACGCACCCCAAGTGGAAAATAAAAGGAAATAAACAGAGCCAAACAAAATGATAAAAGAAGGAATGGAATGGAAATTATAACCTCTGGGACCACCCTTAGGAGCCATACCCAGAAAATTATAATTAAAGACAAACAAAATAGTAGGATTTCGGATGTGTGGCATATCAAAAGAGATATTCACTCTACCCTTTTTATGCCCTTTATACTTGAAACTAATCTTTTTTACTATAGGTAAATTAATGCATATAAAATTTTAGAGCTGCAAAATAAGACGGTATCTCACTTAGACGACTCTCTCAGTTATATAACTTTTTTCTATGGTCCCTTAAAAATCATATCCCAGACAAAAACCCTTAACAGGTTAAAAAAATTGTGACACAGCATTTTACTTTATAGCTGAATGAATTCTAAATATGGGGTTTAAAAATAATGATATAAAATTTTGAGTGATGCCCTGGTGTGACTAAAATTGGCATTAACGCAAAAAATGACATGACAAAATTTTCTTGTAACACACTGTGTGTGTGAATACATTTGACTTAGTTTGGATGCTATGACACAAAGTAAACATTTACGTAAATTTTACTTGCCCTTTTGGATGGTGTGAAGCAAAAGATAAATTAAATTATTCAAATAAATTCATTTAATGCATAATATAGACTCAGTGAAAGTGTGATATATTTGATAGTTAAAAGCATTGCTTGAAAGTGTACATCTTCTTTAGAAAATAAAGCAAAAGTAACTGTAATGGAATTTAAAATCAAATCTTATAAAATCACAGCCGGGCGTCACTCAAAATTTGATATCATTATTTTTAAGACCCATATTTAGAATTCATACAGCTATAAAGCAAAATGCTGGTTCACAATTTTTTTAACCCATTAACGGTTAAAAAAATTGTAAGGGTCGTTTGGAAATATATCATTACTTTTTAGGGGTATGAACAGAAGATAATAAAAATAAGTAAAACAAGTCAAAATTTTCATTGCAGCTCAATATGGAATGAAAGTAATGAAAATTTGTACTGTTTTCATAATGAACAGCTGAACATTTTGGTTGGTAATGTGGGTCCCTGGGAGATAGATAAAAATTTATAATTTTTAAAGCTCTATTACTCCCTATTGTCCACAAAAGGTGGGGGTATCACCGTCACCAACGAAACGGCTCATTGTTGCCCACTTTGTTCAGAAATAAAAATTTAAATCTAACTACTAAGTAATCTATAAAAATTAACTATACAGCTTCAGCATGCTATACTAATTTTATTACTCTTTTCAAAAAATAAGATGTAAATATCTTTACTGTTCCTCGTCCATGAACACTTAGAAATTATAGTATCATCTGCTTTAAAACAATGTTTGTTTTTTCGAACTTAGCTGTATAATGACCCTCGAATGTATTTTCACCATGATGAAATATTGCACCTGATAATGTGTAATTTTTATTAAAAAATTTTATTTTACTTCGTGTAACTTTAGACAGTAACAAGTTTGTATTTTTCTGCATGTTCGAATTTAGTAATTGCAGTGAAAAAATTAAGACATTTTGTATATTTTCAATTTTAGTTCTATTAGTTAAGACGTTAAGGTTATTACAATTAGGGCACATTACTTCTTTACTTAGATCTGAATTCCAACTATTAAAATTATATTCAAGTAACTCCTGAAATTGAAATTTGTTGTTACCTATTGGAATTGTGAGTTTTCCTATTTCTGTTTTAAATACTTCTTTTACATATCCACAGTTTTGACATTTATAGCAATTTTTAGTGTCAAACAACACATGTTTACCGCCTCAAAGAAGATGATTTCTGTATTTATATGCCGGAGTTAAGTAGTCCCCCTTTGAACTGGATTAAATTTTAAAAAATGAGTTTTTCCTAGATTACACAGTTCGATGTTTTTCACGACAATGAACCATGGAGGATTCAAATGTTTCGATTGGTACAGCTTGGATATTTTCCACTACGACGAGATGAAATATTTTGCGGTGCTAAATATGCCAATCTGACAAGAATTATGCTTTAAAATGTATAGAGAGATGTTTTATTTTAATGGTAACCATTATAAAAAATGTTTATTGTTTATGCTAATGCATAAAGTTCAAAGAATAGAAAAGGCATCATTGGTTTCCAATAGGCTGCTTCTCTAAATTGAGCATTAAAGAGGGAGAAACGAAGATAGAATATATTATTATAAGTAGACCGCGGATTATATGCACTTAAAAGTGACAAAATATGCACTAAAAATCTAAAAAATAAGCACCAAATAACAAAAAAATATTCACATATTAACAGAAAATAAAAACGTATTTACTTGTAAAAGTATTTTCTATCACTTACCTTGCAATTATGACACATTTTTTTTTCTTTTTGAAACTTCAAAACATCATGAAAGACAGAATGAGAAATTTTTATTCACTATCTTAGTGATATGAAATATGAATTAAAACTGCTTTCAGTAATTTTTGTTGCAATACACAGCTAAGTGTTTTTCTAAATTTTCAATAGTAGGGCTTTGTCTTTTATCCTCTAAAATCATTTTATATGATGAAAATGCTCTTTCAACATCAACGAATGTCACCGGACAGTACTTATAATATTTCGCTTTGGATGATTCTACTTTTTCCGGTAATTCACTCCCCTCACCATTAATAAAATTATTTATTTTATTCACTGCCAAAAATCCTCAATTTTTATTTAAAATAAAATTCAGTTTCTCGCTGATTTCTTCTCCTAATGACTCTGGAATCTTACCAGCGCATTCCTTTACTCTTACAACTTGACTCATTACATCATGCAGAAGCAGATTTTGATATTCTAATTTTGTGATGTCTGATGTTAAGAAGGAAAAATGTGTTTCGATTATCGATACACCTTTTCGGATGGACATATCGCTAAGCATTTCTTCCGCAATGAAAAAAGAAGAAGAATCGACGCTGTCCAAAGCATTAACTACATCTTTTATGGAGTTAGGTCTTGTCCATAATTCGAAATCTACGTCTTCATCAGGGTTGGCATGCTTGCTTTCATTCTAGCCATTTCCGAAATTTTAATACATAGGCTGACTTAATTTAAATTGTTGCAAATGCACACGAAAAAAAAAATTGAAAGCGTATATGTTATTTTGCTGCGAACCTGGGGTTATATAAAATTTTCAAAGCATGGGACTTAAAGAGTTAAACTAAAAAATACTGAAAGGAAGGTAAAAAAGATACAAATTCAAAGCTAAAGATATTGAAATATGCATCCAACAGAGAAAATCCGTCGTTTTATGCAAAATCATCAAAAACACCTGAAATATGCAATTGCCTATGCAAATATGCGATTGCATATAATCCGCGGTCTGATTATAAGTAATAGGTAGTATTAGTAGATGTGTTAGGTTAATATGAATTAAAGCACAGCATACCACGTTAATAAATATTTTGTGAAATTAAAAGTGGTCTATTCATCATTTTACAATGGTCATCTTACAACTAGCTAAACTATAATCCTATGCTGTCTTAATGTATACTGTGATCGTTTAAACAAAAGGGACAACCCGAATAAAAAAGTTTTTTTTTTTGAGATTTTGTTTAGTAGTTATTTCATTTTTGTTTAGTAGTTATTATTTGTTAAGAGGTTATATTTTGTTTAGTAGTATTTTGGTAGTTATTTCAGGAAAGTATTTATTTGCAACCGTGCGAAAAATGGGCACATAGCTATATATATAAAGCTTAAATTTTAAAACAACAAAACATCATCAGTTTTTAAACACATTTCAAATAACACATAAAAATAAGTCTCGTTGATAATTCACAGTCTCTATAACATTCGTTACACTGATTCGTTATATTTTTTCATTACTGAAAGTGCCCTGTTTGATACAACAACCCCTGTACCTTTTGAAAAGAAATGTGAACAGTTGAGAGTACAAACATGTTTATTCGAGTTTCATTTAGCAGAGATTTTATTTTTGTGTTTATAACACACACATCTTCTGCACTGAGCGGTTACAAAGGATGTCAAATCAACTCTCTCTCATCAGAGAGAGACACGTAACACACACGAAGTAAGTTTCTTTCTCTCATGAATATGAAGATGGCGCTTCAAGTCACCTTTATGAAAAAATGCTCTGTTGCATATGTCACACACATGAGGTTTCTCTTTTGCATGAGTACGAAGATGTGCATTAAAACTTTGTGTATGAGCGAATGCCTTTTGACATACATCACACACATAAGGTTTTTCCCCTGTGTGAGTACGAAGATGAACATTCAAGTGCCCCCTCTGAGAAAATTCCTTCTTACAGACATCACACACGTGCATAACAAGTTTTTCCCTGGTGTGACTCCTAAGATGATGGCTATTGAGGTTTGCCTTACAAGCAAATCCCTTCTGACATATGTCACACACATAAGGTTTTTCTCCTGTGTGGGTACGAAGATGTCTAGTACAGGCTTCTTTATGAGCGAATGCCTTCTGACATATGTGACACACATAAGGTTTCTCTTCCGTGTGGGTACGAAGATGTCTTTTTAATCTGGACTGTTTATGAAAGATTTTCTGACACATATTGCACTCAAAAGTTTTCCCCTTTGCATCAGTACAAGAATCAACTTTTGAAACAGGAAGCGGAGAGAATGTTTCTAGGCAAGTGCCACTGTTGGAAGTTTTCACATCCATTGGTGAAGATTGACAATTGATGTAATGCACTTAGTACAGATGATAAATTATCGAAACTCAACAAGAGTTTTCATTTTTTTGTTTAGTGTACATACAAAGAATCTTTTGAGTAATATTTCTTTAAGTAGAAGGCATCTGTCCTTAATTCACTTCATCAGGTTATCTACAGTGAATGGTAAAACGTGAATGATTTGAGGGCTCGGGGAAGACAATGATATTTTTCTTATTGTTGATGCATTTATTTTCAACAGCTTGTCTTCATAATGTAAGGTTTCCTTCCCATGATTGAAACGTCTAATGTTATTTTATGCTTTCAATTTAAATCAATAACTAAGACTTCAAAAATGAATATCTATCATGTAGTTTTAATTGTTCACTCTATATTGAAATCTTACTGTGCAACACTCCAATCCATTCGATGACGACTTCAATTCCACATGGCAAGAAGAAATAATAAATGCGCTGGATAGTTGTGAAATCTGCAAGAAGATGAATAAATAAGTTAAAAAAATAATTGTAAGAAAAGGAAATTTACATATTTAATACAGGATACAACGTAAATCAATATCCCAACTTTGCAGGGATATTAAAAGTGAGAGAAATACAAACTTGTTGTTCATCAAAAATGAAACATAAAAACTGACAGATAAGATTGAACACAATTTTAAGTTGAAGAACACATTGGTTGCAGCCATTTGTCACTATGCGGACTCCAGAATCACCCATAAATTTGATAGAACATTAATACCAGATTTGTTTTCAGTAGTTGTGTAAATATTCTTCTCATGCATATAACAGAAGTATGTTGTTGCTTAACTAGAATTCATTAATTTTCATTTTGTATATAATCAGAAAATTCTGTTTTCGAGAAATGAAGATCGCTAAAAAAATGAAAGTTTAAATATTTTTACAAACATCAAAATAGATCACTGGGTGATAATAGGTTAAGCTGAGCAGGAAATACAGAAAGAAAGTTCAAATTTAATAGAATAATAGCCGTTGAACAGATAAAAAATTGAAGTCTGCGACAAAAGCCATGTATGAATTATGATTTTTTATACAGCCTCTTAGTTTTGCATAGTAGAAGAACTTCAAGAGCAGTTTCTGGAACTTATGAAATGTCTTGCAGATTGGAAAAACAAAATATCCAAGAATTTTGTAGTTGCATTGTACACAAATGATTTTGTACTCTTTTACGTCATATACAGCAGTACTTTTCCAAAATAACAAATAAATAACCTAAATTATAAGTAATATTAAATATTTCCTATTTACACTTTCATATGCCAATAGATGAGCTTCTGCATGTATTGAACGTAAAAGTGATTTTTCTCTCTTCCATTTTATAATGCAGTCTGCATAAACTAAGTTTTCTGTAATCTGAGTCGGTGTTCATTTCCGATCAATTTCAGGGGGCAATTAGGATTATCGGGACTCGACTGGATTTCAGGACGAATGCATGTTTTGTTCTAAATTTAGGTTTGGAGCAATGAAACTGTTTCAGATCATCATTTTTTCAAAATACAGTGAAGCACCGTTTATACATTTTATGCATGTCTGAATCAACCCCCACTTTACACCATTTGTAAAGTTCGACTGTAAAACATAACATGAGAAAAAGGACATAATGATTTTTTTTTTTTTTTCAAAATACAGTGAAGCACTGCTTATACGTTTTTATGATTTATACATTTTTCTGAATGGTCCCGTAAGAATTCATTGGATTTTAATGTTAAATAATTTCATTTATACATTTTTCTGAAATTGAAAACTTCAGAATTATATGTTTTTATAAGAAATGAACAGGAGAAAAACTATGTGATGCAAATTTTCATCAAGCTTTGACAGATTTTAGTTTAATGCAAGAATATCTAATATCTGGGGATTTAAATGATAATGTTAAACAGGCACTTTTAACTATGTACAATCAACTTTTTCTATGCATTACAACACATCCATGCAGCCGAAAATAACAAAATATTTTGTACAAGCGGAACAAATATGAATACAAGTATGAGCTGTACATTAAATTCAGAATAAAATATTGTATTACATACCTATTGTGCATTTTATGTTCAGTTCATGCAGTAATATAAGATGCAGTATTTTAATTTAAATCTGGTTTTTTATTGTTTGTTATTACAAAAATGTATGTACTTTTGAGAATTTCGTTTATATGTTTTTCTCATACATTTGTTCCTCTAGTCCCTTGAAAAATGTATAAACGATGCTTCACTGTATATGCCAATAATATTTGAATGTAGTTATCATTACATATTATAGGCTTAAGGTGTGTTAAACTACTATTAAGTTATTGCATTGACAAAAGGTTTTAACATGATTAATTTTAAGCATCAAAAACTATTATATTTATTTAATTTGCATTGCAATTCTTTGCTCTTAAGTTACTCGTCAATGTGGCACTTACTTTGTGAGAGTCCTTTAATACAATTAAAAAAAAACCCATAGACAATTAATAGCGAATAAAATAATTGATGAGTCCAAAACAGTCCCATTTCTAAAGAAGACACTCTCCCCTACACTAAAAAGTCATGCCAAAAGTAGTCAAAATGGATTTGAAAAGTATATAATTTTCTTGATTCAAGAAAAACACAATAAAAATAGCATAAACATCCATATGGAGTCATTAATTACACGTAATATACAGAAAATACTGTTAGGCAATGAAAGCAGTTAGACAAATGATTTATTATCATGTGGAATGAATAGAACATAAAGAGAGTACTGTAGTGTTATGTAATTTTTTTTCTGTGCATTTTATTATTTTGCTCTGCTTTTGATTAATTGTGACTACTTATAGGGGTAGCACACTAAAAGAAATCTGAGCAACTTTCCTTGCCGAACAAGTTTTCGACCGATTTTCTCCGTTGTTGCCTTGACTACAGTGATCTTCAATTTTTTGCATTCCGAATGGAAAAATGCGAGTCGGCCGAAATTTTGGCCGATCAGAGTATTTTTTTCTGCTGTGTCATCGACTACAATTCGAAGCTTGGCTTAATGTGATGAAAGTATTGCGGTGGGTGGCGCACAAGTGGAGTGTTGAATTGGAAGTTGGTTTTATTGGGATAATTAATTATTACTTCGATCACTATTTTGATAAATGTAGGGTCACATAGGGGAATTCTGGGTCACTCTCTTTTCGGGGTAAATAACTTTACATCATTAAAAATGATTTTACAAAAAAACTAACTAATAAAATTATGCTAAGTCATCCTTTTATACATTCTATTTTCTTATATCAAGTTCAAAAACTATGTATCTGTGCAGGTAATAAGAGGGAAAAAACCAAACTTTTTATACTTCTATAAAAACATCTTTAAAAAAGATTGTCTCTGAAAATCATTATTTTTTTCAAAGATCCATACCAGTGAAACATTTTTGAAAAAACAATTTTGTTGGTGCTGTTTTTAAATAGAAAATGCTCTAAACTTTTCATACCTACATACCTATTTTTTCATGCCTATTTTCATACCCATTTTTTCTTCATTATTTTTAAATTCATTTTTTAAGTATATTGGTTTATCTCCCCCCCCCCCATTTACCATGGTAATTCTTTGTCAGAGATGGTTTTAGGTGTTATTTTATTTATTTCTGCTTGAATAATATAAGCATTTACTTTAACTGCTATAATTTTGTTTAATATTATATTATATTTTTAGCTGTAACTTTAACTGTATAGTGAAACTTCTATGAACGACCACTTCTATAAAGCGACCCTCTGCTCCAACGCCTCATTTTTTATGGAACCGATCCTTTATCGTATCTATTTAATGTTAAAAAGTTCTCTAGAAGAGACCATACAACCCTCTATAAGCGACAGAATCCTGTTCCCTTTCAAAAAGATTTCTAGCATTTTCTGGAGGCAAACTAAAACAAAAACCACATTGCAAAACAATTACTCTACTGTAAATCGACAACAGGTGCAAGTGCATATACACATCATGTACAAATATTTTAGGCTGGAGAAGAAATGTCTTAGAAATGAGTAATTTTACCTTACCATTGGAGCAGCGATGCGATCGAATTACATGAAAAATGAAATTCAGTAGGAAGCTGGCAGTTACTTTTGGTTGCCGGAAAACCCAAAAAGCAAAAATTTAAAAAAAGCAAGGAAATTTTGTTATTACAAATTCAGAATACCTGAAGAATATCAGAATAAATGCTCTTTTGTGAGAAAATAAAGTAGAGAGAGAGACTGAAAAAAGAATGAAACAAAATCCAAAATTTCTAATTTTCAAAAATATGTTTCTGTAATTTCTTATGTATTAGAATGCAATTTCATAATTAACAAATCAAACAATATTTTTTTGGTAGTCAATGCTTATATTTTTCTTTTGCGCTACCACCTACCTTAACGACTGATTTTTTGCGGAACGGAAAATGGTCACTCCCGATAAGAGTCACTATATCTCCAATTGCTTATGAAGTATCAAGCCCGTCTAGCACGGAAATCAATCCCAACTTTGAAGAAATTCTAATTCAGCAATTAAGGTGCTCATCTTCAATATCGAATTTTGAAATAGGATGACACATTTATACAAATTCAGCAATTATAATAAATCAGACTTTTTTGGAAACAGCAAGAGAAAAAGAAATAAAAGAAAAATCAAATGAAAAGAACACTCCAAAACAGAAAAATTTAGACATCAAGAGAAACCTTTTTTGCAAAAAAATAAAAGCACTCCCGCAAGATGATACATATAGTTCTTGAAATGCAAAACGAGATAGATGTCCCTTGTGTAGGCTTGCCCTAACTAACTAACAAAATACATATCAGATAAACTATTCCTATCCAAATATTCTACACGGATATCCTATAACACTATAATTTGGGACAATATTTAATTTTGTAACAATCAATACTTCTACTGATGACATACAGCTGCAAAACTTATCTAAATAAGTAATAAGCGCAACACATTCATTTATGTAATTTAAATTTCACAACTAACTGCACAACTTCAGATACATTAATCTAAAATCAAATGCTTTGGATTGTGAGCCTGATCAAAATGAAAGGAATGCACACTGATCTTATGAAGAAAGTTGTAATTGTCGAACAAGTCTTAAAGTCACAATATATATATATATCTGAGGCCCAAAAAAGGCTTGAAAAGCCAAACACTCTAGCAAAAAATTCTGGTACTTGGCACACCAAGAATATGAAGAGAACATTCGGTGCTTACGTATTATCCCAGCAGTCATTCTAGCCAAACTATTTTTTCATCAAATGTGCTCGCAAACTGTTGCCAATCCTATTCCAAACCATCAATAATTTCATGTGTCAGGGATTTATCTTGGCAAAAAATCTTTCCCCTTGGCAGATCGCCAGGATAATATGCAAGTACCAAACATTCAAACAAAATGCCTTTTATAAATGTACAGCTGCGGAAAAAAAAAAAGTCCCACTTGCTCTTTATTAAGCCATTATTCGTCGGACTGCAAAGTTATATATACCATTCGTTTGCAAATAACGTATACTTTAATTTTCTAGTAATTTAATTTGCATAAGGGTCCATCTTCATATTTAATTCTGCATCAACTTTGTTTTTTTCAATGGCAACATACTACTTTGACTTTATTAAACGAAAGAAAACCTTCAAATTACCCTAAATATAAATTTTCACCAATTTTCTACGATAATTTCTGGAGATATTGCAAATCATTTTTTGCTCGATTTTAAGGGACTTTCTGCAAATTGAGAAATGCTATTTGTAGGTTCCGAACTTTTCGCCTTTCTTTAATTTCGCTCGCGAGAGTTAAAAGAAATAAATATTATTTTCACGGAAAATACTGTTTCTAGTCTTAAAGTTTTTTGTACTAAGAATATGAGGTGTAGAATTCAGAATATTTAGTCAGTGGTTCAAATGACCCGTGAGTCCATAACTTCCTTGGTTCGTACACATGATTTAAAGGAAAAATCCAAAACGACTGAACACGATTTTGAAAATATTTCTAATTTTGAAATTGTTATTGAGTATTTCTCTTGAAGGCTCTCGTAGACAGGTGAAATGTTGCCAGGAGTGAGAGGCTGTTCTCTGCTCTTCTGACTATAGTCCTGAATGTTACTCAGCTACGGTCGAACTTGAAGAATAATTTCACGATTGAAAATTTATTTGTTTGAATTTCATGTAAAAAACGCAATTATTTTTTTGCCAACCCAATATTATCACTGTTTTTGTTAATTCACATTCTTACTTTAATATTATCGTCTGCAATGTGCAATATTCTGATGACTTTTGGCGGTATTTTAATTTATAGTCAGATGAAAATTTAGACAGAAAAACATGATTTTGAATGTTTGTTGAGTGTTTGATAAAGTATGGGGAAGTCCAAAGACCTAATGTTTCCAATATTAAAAAAGGTCAAATTCGTGCCTGGAATGTTGAATTAGTTTTTCAGAAATAGGACGTTGTATTGGAAGACATACATCTACTATATCTAATTCTATAGATGGAAAATATTTTATTTGGTGGGATATGGTAGCAGACGCAACAATAGACGCTTTATAGAATCACCATCAAAATGTAAAAACCTCTATTTTATTTGCTTCAAAATTCAATATTTTTTAATACTGCTATCTTTTACTGTTTTTGCACACGAAAAAATCTAATTTACGTTTATTTTATGCAATTTTCAAAAAATTTCCACTTAATAAATTTATATGTGGTCCCTTAACTCAAGAAAATAACACTTTTTATTTAATATAAATTAAACTACTGAACGTAAAAATTTGAAATTTTGCACAGCCTTGTAAAATCACTTTTTGCATCTATTTCCATCAAAATTTGGCTAGGTTGCTATTCATAATTGTTTTTAATATGGAGACGGCCCCTTATGCAATTTTTATGTATAGCAACTTAAAGTGTACGTCAATCATAAACGATTGGTATATGTAACTTTGCTGTATGTCGAACGACGCCCGAATAAAGTGGGACTTTTTTTTCCCCGCAGCTGTTCAAACATATAATCCAAAACCATGAAAGAAATAACCAATACTTAATATTTGATTTTAATATTGTGTCATGAAGAAAAGGATTTAAACGTAACTTAAAAAATGTAAGAATTGCCTAACAAGCATTAAAATGTAAGTAAAATTATAAGAACTGAATAACTGAAAAACTAAGTTTAAATAAATTTTAATCTACCAAGTCCTTACTACGAATTCTATATTAAAATAAAATATTTGAATATTTCTTACATTTAGGGTGATTAATTCTCCATTTTCTGAACAGCAAACTTACACTTCCTCAAATGCTTGATACTTCAACAATGCTTGTAATGGTACTCTGGAAACAATGAAAAAAATAAATAAATGATAAAACTATAAAAGACATTAGAAATTAACTTTTCTGCATAGAATAATACCAATGATTACTTAAATTCACACATTAGCAGACATAATTAGGCATAACAACATAAGAAACTACATGACAAACTAAACATATATCATGAATGTTCCTAAGAGAAAATACAGATTGTTTTTCCAAACATGAAATGTACTTTATAATATTTATCAGGGGTCTGTTTAAGAGAAATATGAATCTGTTAACGGACCCTTTACAACATATTTTATCTTAAAAACGGACCTTTCCCAAAATTCTTCCATTGGTAAACAGCCCCTTCACAAATCTAATTGTTCAATTTGATGACAGATTTCAATTAAGTTATCATACACATTACAAGTTTTATAAAATTAATAATTAATTATAAAATGTTTAAAATAATGATTTTGTGCATGAAACTGTTTTACAAAAAATGCAAAATACGATAATATTAACTGATATTTAATTTTTAAAGCTGAGCTAACAAAAAAGAACTTTAAAATTAAAAGGGGAAAAAATGGTGCATAAATGTCACACGTTACGATAGAATCTACCTTCATATTAAATTAGATGATTCTCGAAAAAATCTCTTTTATCCATAAATTTTGATATTAGTTCATTTCCAGTTAGGTCGGATAATCGAGGTTCTACTCTATATGTAGTATTTATATAAATCAGGGTAAAATCATATAAGCCGGTGCGCACCCCATGCAAACACAGTGACAGTCACTGGAGCTTGGCAGTTGCCAAGCCCCAGTGACTGTCGCCAACCATTTTGCACGATCAGCAAAGTCAAAGTATTTTAACACATTAAAATTCCACATACATTCCACTAACAATAACATTAAAACAAAATACACCATCCATATTTAACCTAAAAAAGTCAGCAAATTCAGTAACAGGCAATTTAAAATGAGCAAACAGTGGACCGTTTTAAACTATAAAAAAAAATACAGTGGATTAAGCAACCTAGTTGTACAGCTAATGTAAACTGGGCAAACACTCGCCCGTTTTCAATTAAAAAAACATGGGTGGATTAAACAACCTCGTTGTACACCTCATATAAAGTCAGTATGATTAGAATAGCACATAAATAGCACTTACGACAACATAAAAACATCCAATATCAATTTAAAATTCACATTAAAAACCTTAAACATTGCAAAGATTCGTTAAAAAAAAGCACTTACCTTTATATATTATTATTTTTTTTGTACTTGCGTATTATCCTGGCGGTCTGCCAAGACAAGCGATTTTTCGCCAAGATAAATGCCTGACACATGAAATTATTGATGGTTCGGAATACGATTGGCAACAATTTACCAGCACATTTAACGAAAAAATAGTTAGGCGAGAACGACTGCCGGGATAATACGTAAGTACCATTTTTTTTAATTAACCGCTCAGAAATGTCCCTAACACCCATCGGCTTATAATGTAAAACCAGAATGCTTTCTTTTATTTACTTTTATATTGACACTGCATTTTTAACATACACACACACCGCCCGATAACGTAAAACCAACATGCTTTCTTTTATTTAGCTTTATATTCACACCCTATTTCTAACAAACACACACACACTTTCTTTTCATACAATAACATAACACATTTCATTCCCTTCCATTCATAACATGAAGCAATTTCAAATTCCCAAACTGACGATATATGTCTTTTTATGGTTGCCAGTCAAAAATACCACCGGCAGGTTACTTGACTCCCGCTGTACATCGCCTACCCTGGAGCCAGGACGATCACCAAATCAAACATAAACACAAACATTGATATGTAAACAAGCACCGGATATGGAATATAGTCCTAAATCAGTACATAATAAATTTGATGTGCTTAATTATAAAAATCTGTATGAGTTTGTTTATATATATATGATTTCTTAAAGGGACCTTCTATAAAATGTAACTGTAATTTAATGCAAAATTAAAATTTGTAAAATTTTATATTTTTCACAAATTCACGGAAACAGGACCCTGGCTAGAAAAACCCGATTGAATGCCAATTTCAGATTCACAAAATTATGAGTACATTTTTCACTAAAACAGGATCCTGTCGGAAAAGTCTGGACAGACCCATGTTTATTATCCATTAATTTTATGTTTTAGTTTGAAAGAAAAAATTAATTATCTATATATTAAGCCTTTAATAACTTTCCTCTCACCGACATACCAAGTTCTGGGGAGTTCCTCATTACACCAGCAAGAACAACGCACCTCTGCAAAAGGGCTGTTAAGTATTTCAACATGATTGGCAACGATACCACACCTGTTTACATATCCAATGCTTCGGCGATCGTATCAGGCTTGGTGAGTCCAGGGTTGTTAAAAACCCGGGTTTTTTCAGAAAAAACCCAACCCACTAGATTTTTTCAGGGTTTTTCGGGTTTTATCAGAAGAAGGGATGGGGTTTCAGAATATTTGAAGAAACAAATTTACTTATTAATAAATGCAACTTAGAGCAAACTAATTGATTACAAAAATCAATTACAAATAAAAAGTGGTTAATTTAATAGTAATAACTGATTACAATTATTAATCATACATGAAAAAATGTATAAATAAATAACAATAGCAACCCCAATCATAGTTTGTTCTTAGCCCTCTCGTCACCCTGAACCTCATAGGAGGCTCCTACTTCAAATAGCAATATTTAGAGAGAAAACAATTGAATTGAGTATTTTTTTCTTTCAGTGATATCAATATCATTCATTCATGTAGAAAGTATAGGAGGCTCTTAACTAGATGCATAAATCGTCCCTAGATTGCAGTACTAGTCCATTTAGATCATTTTTTACAGTTTTCGCTTCATTGTTTCAGGAGAAAAATTAAGAAAATATTTGCGCTGCTCTTTTACCGTTTTTTTTTCTTTTTAAGGTAAATATTGTTTTTTTCTTATTCCTCAACCTTTACCTAATAGGTGCATCCTTTTAAATTAATTTAGCATAACAAAATGCTTTGAAAATGCAGAAATTAATATTAGAAAAATCTAATATTAATCGACATTAGAAAAAAATATTTTTTACTCTAGAAAGTTTTAATGCCTATGTGAAGTTTGATTTTTTTTCCTTAGGTAGTAGTGGTGTAGGGGGGAGGTAGGGAGCTGTTTATAAACTTTACAGGTGGTGTACTGATTTTAAGCGATATATTATCTACGTAATTAAAGTTGAAATTTTGAAAAAAAAAAACAGTTGGGTTTTTTTGGGTTGGGCAAAATCATAACAACACTGTTGGTGACACATGCTATCGCTAACAAACTTTTCCTCTTAGCTTTTGGGTATTTACCGAGATTTTGGGTAACTACACAAAAAATATTTACTCACAAGGGGAGGCTCACACGTTGGGGTAAACGTGTTGATGTCAATATCATTTTTATAAAAATGATATTGACATCATACACAAGAAAAATGATACCAGCAGCAAAAAGCAAACGGGAGAAAAAAACCTATGCTCGAAAAATTCCTTTAAACTGCATTTAAATAAATGTTTATCATTCTAATTACATAAATTACGTCAGCACATAGAAAGTAATAAAAATGTAAATCTGAACCGAACTGCAATCCAGTGTAGCCTTAATGACGGCCGAGTTAGTGCATCACTTTCCTTGCGTATTGCGCATAGCCACAGTCTTATTTATTACAAATCTAAATGCTGGAATCCCCCCCCCCCTTCAGTGTTCGAATTAATGTGAAATAAAAACATTTTAAGTATTCAAAAATTCTTATTTATTACCTCCTGAGGTACCGAAAGTCTGTTAATAGATCGTTGGAGAGGCTTGTACAGTCAGCGCCTCTCTCAATATCAGGGTTGGGTTTTTGACGTCAAAAATTGGTTTAAACTGACAAAAACTAATCCATAAAAGAAAGAGAACAATATGTAAACTAATTCAGCAGCATATTTTCATTTTGCATTAAACTAAATACATAATTAAAGTTAATTATATTGAAAAATAATTATTATATTAAAAAATGACAGTTATTTCTCAACAAATAACAATTATTGGGCTCATTAATAATTGCCTGTAGTGTGCATTTCTTTGTATAAATAAATAAATATCATTTATAGGATAAAAATTTTAAAATTTAACTTATTCAGTAGTATATATACATGTAATTTGCAGGGAAAGTTAATATATAAATAATGTTCAGCATTCTTTCAAAATTTTCAATCTGAAGCATGGCTAAACATTTCTTGCAGAAGCAAATATTAAACTTATTTTGATTTAATCTAAATACCTAAATTGAAAGGGTTTTAAGCAAAAACAAATAACATAATAATTTCAGTCATTTAAATAAAATGAAATAAAGATCAACATCTTTAATTATGAGTATACTAAAGTTTCCCCGTTCAAAATAGAACCCCATTCAATAGAGATAACCAATTTATTGAATGTAACCAATGTATTAAATGTAATGCAGCCTTGAAATTTATCACAAAATGGTATTGGTATTTTACATGTGGGAAACTTACAAGCCATGGAAGATTTTAAGGACAGTCCTAATATTTGATGCAGATAGATAATTTAGAATTTTAATGTTATAACAACAAGAATAATGTTTTGAACATATTAGATATGTAATAAAATTACTTTTCCACTCTTTTCTGTTTCTAGACAACATGCTTGATAAAAAAAAAAATGTATAAAAGATGTTTACAATATTTCTTAAAGGTTAATATTGCAATATTTCACAATGTGTGTAATTTTGAAGAAATCAATTAGTATTTTTAGTACAGTCAATATTTGTAGTAGATTTAATATTAATAATCAATAACAATCAATCAATATTTGTAATTGTAATAAAATAAATTAATATATGTAATTTGCATGTATTTTAAAGTGCAATATTTAAGGGTTTTGACGTGACAGCTTAAACCATGGTTAAAACCGTCAAAAACTTGCCAACCCTGCAATGCTCCTTGTCTTAGAAAAGCTTTATTACAAATGACACAAACATAGCACTTTTCTTTTTTGTGGGTACCAAGATGTTCATTCAAGTGTCCCCTTTGAGAGAATCCCTTCAGGCATATGTCAAACACATGTTTTTTTCCCCTGTGTGAGTATAAAGATGTCTCTCCAACTTGTCTTGTGTAGGAAAGTTTTTCTGACACACATCACACTCAAAAGTTTTCAAGCCTGCATCAGTACAAGCATCAACTCTCAAAAGAGGAAGCTGAGAAAATGTTTCTTAGCGAGGACCAGTGTTGCAAGCTTTCACATCCATGGGAGAGCAAGCTCTGGAGAGTTGCTCTGGAGCTGTTAAAAAAATAAATAACAAATAAAAGGAAGTAATAAAAAGTTTTAAGGAAATGAAATTATCATTTTAATATTTAAACCTTTTAGGAGTTTTGCAACAAAGTGAACAATTTTAAACTTATAAAGCCAGCTGAAAACAAGATCATTGACAGTAAAAAAGGAAAATAATAAAATGCAATGCCACATTTTAGCAAAACGAGTAAATATTTCTTATCCTCTTCAGACTAATTTTGCTGCTTTGTCATTTTCCAGTTCTTTATGTAGTAATTTTGTCAATCAATTTCTATCAGATCTAATCGAATAATCAATTTGAAAAAAAAAAAATGTAATAATTGCCTATGTCTTGCCTAACTGCACCTCCAAGTTTCATTAAAATCCAAGAGGTGCTCCAGGTCAAAAAATTTTTTTTAAGTAAAAGGACTACCTTACGATAACTATGTTGATGCTTTTAAATTATGCAGTAGAATCTCGCTACAACAATATCCTCTATAACGATAATTCTCTCTATTACGATATTTTTTCATAGTCCTGTCTGAATTCCCTTTAGATTAATGTAAAACAGTTCTCTGTATTACGCTATCCTTTAAAACGATAATTCTCTCTACAACGATGGTAATAATTATCCCTTACATCACAATAACTCTCTCTACTACGATATATATTTTTTTCTACGATGCATCAGAAGCCCAACTCATGCACACACATTGAAAGCTACACAGAGAAAGTCGAGGTAAAATGTGGTTGGAACGGGTTGGACCATGCCTCTGCCAAAGAACGTCTTCTAAGTTTTGTTTTGCTGATGTAACACTATGGTAATGAGAAAGTGCATTTCTCGTAAGGTGGAAGGACAGTTGGCATTTCCTGGATGACACATCTTTGATTCCTATCCCCCCCCCTCTTTAAAAAATGGTCAAGGATTCCTTTCACCGGAACTCATATAGAAAACGATACGTTCTTTTGTCTGAACTTTTGAGTAAGAATTTTAACCTCCGATAAGTCCGATCGAGGTCGATTATTACACGAGGCTATTTTAAATAAGTTTACTTTGAAGTTTGTTTAGTGAAAATCGAAAGCAAATGGCTAAAAGAAAACAAATATCTATCGAAGTGAAATTCAACATCATAAAAGATTTTGATAAAGGCATGAAGCAAGCTGAGGTTTGCAGAAAATACGGACTTTCACAGTCGACTGTTGTCCAATTTCCGATTTCTTTACACAGAATTCAAAATAAATAAGGATAAATTAATGGGTATGTATTTTCAATTAATATCTAATACATTTTAAAAACACTTTTGCGGCATTCAGGTATTATTTATTTAGACATTATGTATTTGTTATTCAAATATGCTATAAATATTTATAAGCTATATCGCCGCTAGAATCCCTGGCAAGGCGGCAAGGGCATTTAAATAAAATTTGTGAGTGTTGTGAAAATTACTGAAAACTATAAACATCTTTTTTTCCTTTCATTTATTATATATTACTTGTGAGGGTGTGCTGAATGAAAACAGAACACTTTCTGGTGACACCGCAGGGTATGGGATATATGAAGAACAAAAATCTTTTCGTTCCAATATCGATTCTCTCTATAACGATAATTCTCTTTACAACGATGTAATATTTTGACCCCCAAAATATCGTTATAGAGGGATTTCACTGTATTACATTTTTAGGTTTTCACAATCAGCATGAAAGTTTTAAAGGGAAATGGAATGATCTTTTCTCCATAATAATTAAACTGATATTCATAAAAAACAACTTTTATTAGTCATCTTCACTATCCTCATTAATTACAATAAGATAGCTATTTACAGAAAAAACACTGGAAAATATTTCGGATTACCTTCAATATGCATCCTACCTTCATTTTTGGTGCCAAAAATGCCATTTTTGATGACGCCAAAGGAATAAAGTAGCTTCGAAACAGAGTTTCCAAACGTGTTTTCCAACCAGAGATACTAATAAAATTTGAATATTTGTTAAAATAATTTAGGGTTAAGAATCTAAACAACATTTTAATTTCAAGAAAATTAACTAATGGCTACAAATTTGCATTTTCTAACCAGATACACGAATAAAATTTGAATATTTGTTACAAGAATGTAGGCCTAAGAATCTAAATAACAAATTTCAAAAATATTAACTAACAGTTGATTTTTATGTGAGGTAGGCTCTGAAACCCTCAACCCCCACGTTTATGTTAATGATAAAAATAGTCGGAAAACTAAAACATAACAACAAAAAAAGAATTTTAAAATGTTCAGAAAATGTTGCGAAGAAGTTTAAAAACAGGATGTTGCACAGAATTCATTCTCATTCCCAGAAAAAGACCAAATGTTACATTTATTGCCACTTTTGGAGCCAAAAAAAAAAAAATGGATGTAACCAATATTTCTGCAAGGCAAACTACATGAGTTTGTGGATTAAGGCTGATTTACTGCACTAGGGGCCTGGGCCTATAGGGAAAATGCCCTCCGTGAGGGACTTTCTAAGTGATCCTAGCCTATAAAAACCACGGTAAACTCTGAACATCTAGGTCAACTGGCACAACCAGGGAGCGAAGTATATAAGATTTATATACACAGCTATAGCTATAACAGTTATTCATTATAGTTTGAAAATAAAATAGACTAAGCTAAGTTTGATATAAGCCCTATGTATAACTGGTTATGATGGCAGCTATTGAAGACAAATGCTTTTCTTACCTTCAATAAAAAAAATAAAAAGTCTTAGTTTTGTTTGATGAGAAAGGACAATTGAGCTTTTTATGGCAATCTGGAAAATTTACCTTCATTCATTTGGATAACTGCTTCTTTTGATTTTAATGGTAATAGTTTTTCTAGTAAAATTTTCACTTCAGGTATTAATAAGAATAAATGAGAAATGGCCTAAGCTGTGCAAAAATAGGACCAAATAACTATATGATAATAAATTGGCTGGCAGTAAAAGCTACAAATTTTATGTAGCCTTGATTATATCACGAGTCTTATAATGAATTTACTGTAAAGTTCATGCAGAAATGTTCTAATAACACTTTTGTTTTCCTTCAAAAGGATGATATATCAGGAAGTCCTGAAGCAACCTACCATAAATAATAAAAAATAATATTTTGGCTAAGCTTCGATATTCTCCTACATTTTATTTGTGCCAAGTTTGGCGATAAAAGGGATTTTCTGGTAACCCTAATGAATTGCATTGACGGCATTGGGGAAGGCTATTTATGGCAATCCCAGCCAGCCGGCCAATGAGAGAGCACCTGTGATGCAATATCTCCTGCACGTGTAAGCTTGTGAACTTCATTTGACACACTTTCCTACAGTTAGTACGTGACTGAAAGCCCTTTTGTTATGAGTTATTTGCACATGGATAAGGAAAAATTTTTAGATTTCTTGTGGGATACAGGATTGCTTAAGAGGGATATGGCTTGCGCAAAGTGTGTCACGAACCATTTTACAGTTTTTGACATAACATTTTTAATGCATTTTGTGGAGTGACATGCCCCCCCCCCCTCACATAAAAGTCAAATTATTTGTGATATTTATGTTTTTCAAATTTTTAACCTTACATTCTTGTTAGAAAACACGATTTTTGTGTCCATCAATTCTTAAATTTCCTTGAATTTATTCGTGTTTAGATTCCTAACTCTAAATTATTTCTAGAATTTTTCTATTTCTAATAGTTTTTGCGCTTTTGGAAACGCATTTTTGTGGCCCTAAATTCTTGTTCGAAAATGTGAATTTTATGTTCATCAAATCTTAAATTTTCTTGATTTTATTGTTGTTTACATCCTTTTTTTTGTAGAATTCTTTTAATTCTTATAGTTTTTCCGGTTTCGGAAATGTGGTTTCACGACCATTTTCTTATTTTTCGTGCCGGCGAAAATGGCATTTTTAGCCACTTCTCTTTTTTTTTTTTTTTTTTTGGTGGCGTCAAAAACTGCCTTTGGCACCAAAAAAAAAAAAAAAAAAAAAAAAAATCGCCAAAAATCGAGGTAGGGGGTATATCGAAGGTGTGCCAATATTTTTTAAGTGAAAACTCAAGCCCATATAATTTAAAATGAAAAATGTTTAAATTAATAAATGCAAAAACTGTCCCTTTACTATAGTTCATAGTAATTCATTTTACATGAGCAATCAGTATAATTTATCAGGCCTTAATTTCTAGTAAAAGAAGTGCTGTTGCCCTAATATTCTCTAGAGCTCGTGTCCATATTCAGTGACGTACGGTAAACCCCTGCAATACTGTAGTAGAACATTCTATTAAAATAATGATCATTCAAAGATTTTCTCATGTAATAGTATTGGTCATATTTTCATTATTTCACACAGCAGTAAAATGAAATGAAATAGCCTGAAATGAGCATGAAGAAATCTAAACAATGCACAGTAGAAGACCCCAAATATTTTGGTCTCAAGACTCTCAAATCAGTTCGAGGCGAAACGAGTCCTGATGGGTCTCTGGCCTTTAAAATCTGTTTGTGTGTAAAAAGGGGGAGAATTGCAAGTAATGTACTAGTGGGCTCCAGAGTGCATTATTCAAGAGCTCCACTGGGTTTTACCTAGCATGTAAAAATTCACTCTGAAAAAGGAAGTACTGGAGATGAGCTCACAGTGAGCTTCCTATGCAAATTAAACCCTGAATTTAATCTATAAAATCAGTATGTACGCATTCATAAGAAGTTCAAATATAAGAGATTCTTCTAAAAAGTGTATTCTCCTTTACATGTGAATATCCTTAAGGTGACCATACGTCCCGTTGTCCCCAAGCACAGCTTCGGGACACCTTAATGTCCCGTTTTTAGAAAGAGAGCAACCCATGGTAACGATTTCAATAAAGGCCGCTAAAAATCTAAAATCATCCAACGGCAGTGTCTGTAAAAAAAAAAAAAAAAAAACCATACCTCCCTCCCTCCCCTCTCAAGATGCAAAGAAAACGCCAGGGGGATGTATTTTTTTTTTTTTTTTGGTTCTTCTTTTGTCAACTATTTCAATTTATTTAATTTTTATTTCTTATTTTAAAGTCATGTTCCTCTTTCGCTGATTCCTCCCCCTCTCCCGATCTCCGCTTTATTTTCCCTTTTCACACTGGTTTTCTAAGAATTTTTTTCCTTGTGAATGACAACTTCCTTTTTTCCGTGTGTCCTTTTTGTTAACATTTCTCACTTTCCTACCTTCCTGCCATGTGTCGGATGGTTTTTTTGAAGTCGAAGAAGGGCCTACCCTGTGTAACACCCAAAACGTACGTCTTGCACTAATTTTTATAGTATATGTGTACTTTAGCATTTTTCATTTTATTTTGATATCAACATTAACACGAGCTTTTTTGCGTGTTTTCTTAGCAACTAAAAGTTACCCAGACCTCTAAATTCAGTCTCCCTACACTATTACTTTAAAAACACTAGATGTCCCGTTTTGAGGAAGAAAATAAATACACTACTGCCCAAAAAGTAGTAGATGTGTCCCGTTTGGAAGAAAAAAATAAATGGTCACGTTCAGGGGCGTAGCCAGAAATTTTTGATGGGGGGGGGGGTTACGACTACTACAACTCATATATATGTATACGTGTGTGTGATAATATAGTGAAGAATATGCATTTTGTATGGCGAAAAATTTCTCATGGGGGGTTATGACCCCCTAACCCCCCCCCTTGGCTACGCCCCTGGTCACGTTATGTATCCTTCAATCATCTCCAAAATTTCAATTACAAGAAAAAAAACTTAAAAAAGAATCTAAAAGAATGTGACCAACTGCATAAAGCGAGAAAGAAGTATAAAAAGAGCAATATAAATTAACTATTAAAAAATCGGAGAATTTTTTTTAATAACATTCTACATAGAACCCACATTTTATGTAGAATGTGTATGAAACCCCATTCCTTCCCTTAAAAAAGACCCTGATAAAATCAGAAAAACCTTGGCGGTCCGCCAAGATAAATGCCGGACACATGAAATTATTGATGGTTCCGAATATGATTGGCAACAGTTTGCCGGCACATTTTCCGAAAAAAATAATTTGGCGGGAATGACCGCCGGGATAATATGCAAGTACCGCAAAAAACAACGAAAATTTAAATCTAGGCACCTCTGTGTGATTAAAAATGGTACAATCTACTGAGTAAAGATTTGAATAAAAGATTATTCGAAGTTTAAACAGTGTTGTTTTCATCAATTTTAACACCCCAACACCCGGCATATGTGACTGTCCTGTATTTAAACTTGAGAAAGGGGCTGATTCCTAGTTTAGGGTGCTTCTTCGCCAACAAGGCGATAACAGGTATAATGTGGTAATCTTGGCGACTTTAGTTTGCGTTCTGGCAACCATGTGAAAATCTGCCATTTTGTTTCTGTAGTGCACATTTTTGCCTCTGACGGGACTCTTATTTGTTTACATTATTAAATTTATTCTACTAAAAAGAGAAGGGGGGGCACAGACCCCCTCACATAAAAAATAATTAAATTTTACTAAACCGAATCTATATGTACATGTAAGCACTTGTGAGACGTCATGCGTTAAGTTGTTTCTTCGATTTAACGCGTGCGCAGCTGTGTGTGTTTGGATGGGAGCAGAACCATATATGGTAGAGCCCATATATGGTATATTTTTGGTTCGAGAATGTTTTGATACGGCTTGTGTTAACGGAGCGCATGCGCGGCGGTTGGTTTGAATATTCTATTGGTTTCCAAAAGCAATTTCTTATGGAAACTCTGAGGGGTTTACGACAAACGTTTTTGGCTTCTTATAATCGTATTTTTCGGATCCGTTTTTTGGGATGAACTAATTCTTGTCCGTTAATTGTGTTTGTGGATTTAATCCCCCAGTTTCTCACTGTGGATTAGATGCTTTTTGAGAGAAGGTAAGTGTGCTTTTCTAAATTGGGTGGTGTATGGTTGTGGCTAAATGAAAAATTTTAGCATTAGATTTTAGAAAATTCATTTTAGATTTCAAAAAATCTCTTTTCTTGAATGGGTTACGAAAGAACGACTGATTGCAGCTAAAAGAAAATTTTAGTGTTCAGAAAATCGGTTTTAGATTTCAGAAAATTGCTTTACTTGAATGGTTTATGATTAGTGTTTTGATTTTAGGTTTATCGATTAGTGTTTAGATTTTAGAAAATTCGTTTTAGATTACAGAAAATCCCTTCTAAAATAGTATCCACAAACATGAAAAAAAAAAACCAAACACTACGACTTGTGAGATGGCGATTGTGATTATTTAAATAAAATAAAAAATCAGTTGTTCCCAAGTTATGTAAGTACAATAATTTTTCTTGTTTAAAACTTTAATATTTATGCTTTTCAATTTGATTATTTTGTGTATATATCTCTAATTTGGGTGCGTTCTCCCGTAGTGCCTTTGGGAGCGTTTCAGCTCCCAGAGACAAGACGGGAAAACGCGCCAAGAAGCACTCTAAACTTGGAATTAACAGAGAAGGTTGGTAATCACTTTACAAAGAAAACAAAGTAGGAATTACAGAAGCTTACCAAGTGCTTCCAAAACGTGCCCAAGCTAATAATGAACAGTCATGACTTGTTCCCTTACAGTTCTACGAATGGTAATTTACTTCACACCTAAATTTATCATTTAAAATGTCTTGAACCTAAGTAATTATGATTACAAATGAAGACCAAAATTATATACACAGCGAAAAACATTTACTCACAAAAAATATATTAAATTCAGTTTAAATAATCAAAATTAACTACAGTCTTGCGCTTTCAAACTGTTCGAACTAGAAAGGCCGTGTCTACGCTGCCGGCCGGCCGGAAACGGAGTACTTCGGGCTCTGCTGCCGGCTTGTGCAGAAGTCGTAATTTGGTTTACTGCACAGATATGGGCGTGATTTCAAAAGATGTAAATAAGCCGGCCGTACGCTTCGTGATTGGCTCATTCGGAACCGTCTTATTTGCCTGGTCTGCCAAAATAGAAAATGAATCGCGGGGTGTATTTAAGGTTTCACGCCAACAGGAAGTTCTTATATGCACTCTTTGTGTTTACGTTTCCCTATTCGGACAGTGCGATTTACCAAATTTTTAATTAAAGATGTGGAGAGAAAGAAATGATTTTGTTTTGATTATAAAAGTTATTTATGCTGTTGTAATTTTATTCACTGTTTAAAATATTATATTTTAAAAGAATTAAAAATTACTTAAACTGCAAGTGTATTAACCAAATTGTTGCATTGATCATCTTATTTATTTTTAATTATTATTATCTATTTTTAATATGTATCGTTCAAATACTAAACATTTATTACCCGTTACCTTGCCAACTTTTTATTAAGTAAAATCCTGTTTTTAACGAAAATATATATATCGATATTTCATTATGTCAACGTGTAAACGTCATAATTAATTATGTTAGCTGAGAAATCTTAAGTTTTGATATGAATTGTGCAGTGGATATAACAGACATACTGTTTGGCTTACTTTTTGAATACTCTTATTGAACTTTTAACTAGCGGTCAAAATTGTCTTTTCATTTAGTCAATCTTTCCCTTCATTTATACTTAGTATGTGTTAGCATAATTGTTATTTTTTTAATATAATCAATTTTAATTATACATTTAGTTATGCCAAATGTAAATATACTGCATAAGTTTATATATTGTTCTCTTTCTTTTATGGATTAGTTTTTGACAGTTTAAACCAGTTTTTGATGCTTGTCATGTCAAAAACACAGCCCAAGCTTGTTGCATATATGTGTCAGGGTTAGAAATTAAGATATTAAAGTGAGGTGCCAATGGCACCCAACTATTTTATCTTAGTTGCCAAAATGATCTACTTGGGCGTAATTTTAAAATTATGTAGTGTAGTCATTCAAATATCAAATCATAATAGCCAAGTACGAATACTAATTAAAGTTTGTTTACTAAATATATACATCTGAAAGTAGGAAAGTAAATATGTAGAATGTTAAATGCTGCTAACGAATTAATAATAATAAAATTACTGCAATATTTAAAAAAAAAAAATTGGAGCTGCAAAATACTGTTCTTTTATAAAATTCTGCATCCTATGCAGGCTCTCTGTGCAATCCATACGTGCAAGGTCATGTGGCATGCGCCATCGCCAAGCTAAAAATGCACTGAGCTCTAGCCTTAAAGGGGGAAAAAAAGGAAACAAGCAAACAAAAAAAAAACAAATGTAACATTTCATTATATTTATGGCAAAAACAGAGCCTGACTATCACAATGGTAAGCGAGGCACTAGCCTGGGGTCTCAAAATCAGATAAATTACCCTATATAAATGAGATTTCTGATAATAATGACTTATTCCATGTAATTCTGACTAGGTAATATGGTTTGAAGGGTGATTGGTGATAAACCTTTCGTAAAATTCCGAATGTGTCAAGTATGTTATAGCGATTGCCGTTGATCAGTATGCTTTGCTAAGAATTTCTTTTTTTTTTTAAAGTTAGGCGTAAAAAATGACGACCAGGTATTATTTCATGGTCGTCAAACTTAAATTTCTGGGTGAAAAATACGACTAACGACCGCTTATTTCTAACCCTGATATGTGTTTATTTGTATATTAAGCGTGTTCATTAGGGGGAGGGTCATTCCATTTTAATGTCAACCTTCAGACCAAATTTAGTGTAATTTGCTGTCAACCCTATTTTTTCATGTATCTCGTTTTTTCCTTGATCCTATCATAGTAGAATCCATAGATAGGACCGTCACGAATGTGTTAGATGCCTTTGTGCAAACACTGATTTAGTGCCCCTATATAAAAAAAAAAATTCACCTTCAAAACAAAACTATCATTTTACTATTCCATGTACTTATTGTTGGAAAATATCATAATAAAATCGAGTCTCAGGAGGTTACCCCCTATAAATATTCAGTTTTTGAAACAAAATTATGATTTTACAACACCATATTAGTATTCAGAAGAGAATATACGGCATTGCTCTGGACTGTAGTGTTGCCCGATGGATACCCGGCACTGCCGAAAACTCACCCATGTGCTTGTAAAGTCAATAGAACCAAAAACACTGAGGTAGGTATCTAACAGTTACCATGGTTGCAGAGATCAGATTTGCTTCCATCTAGACTAGTCTTTTGCAGAGTTCTAGTGATATGGAATTCATTAAGTTCAAGCACAGACTTGGGAGGTATCCTTCAAGGAGTTGCCTGTTCTTTACACCCCCCTCCCCCAGAAAAAAAAGGATGAAAGAAGGGGGAGGGAGAATAAAGTGTATTTTTTTCAACAATAATTATAGAACACTGCCATAATGTTTAACGAGTGAACAGGGTGGCGACAGATCATGGAAAAATCATGGAAGCATCAGGGAATTTCGTAAAAATATCCAAAAATCAGGGAACTTTCGTTTTCACCTAGTTGACAAGATCATTTTTAGTTGTGGATCAGCATCTAACTCACAAGTCATAGTGTCGTTCTGGATCATACAATACTCAAGTGATGCAGACACATTATGAATCCAAGACTCAATTGGTGTAGGCACTATATGAGTCCAAAACCGCAGGTATTCGGACTTGTACTAAGATACGGATCATATGAGAAACCAGACATAGGCCTAACTTACTAAGGGCAAGAGGAAGCAATTGCCCCCTTAAAATTCAAGAAAATTCAGATATAACCCATTTGAAAATGGTATTTTCTACAATAGGAAACATTTGCCCCCCCCCCCTCCCCATGTTAAATGCCAGCTTAGACATGTGAATCAATCAGATATATGAATGTGAATATGAAACACTCTTTCTGGGTCAAAACTTCTGCATCTGGGCAATCCAGTAACAAATTATATTGAAAAGTAATGATTCGTTACCCCTAGTGGTCAATTGCAATTGCCCTTTACACCAAGAGGGTGGAATTTTGTAGTCATTGTGACCTCTGTCCCCTTATTCCACTCTGGAGTTTTCTACAGTCACAGTAATTTTGATCATTGTCAGGTATACGACGATCAGGGAATTTTGTTTCTTAATTTCTGTAGCCACCCTGGTGAATGCACTGTACAACTAGTAAAAAGGTCACTTTGGTATAACGTTTCCGATTTACACAGAGACACCAGGACATTGAATCAAAAGTAATGAGAAATCCTTAAATCTAAATAAAAAGCATGAAAATATTTTAATTTTATATGTGAACTGTTTGTTTTTCTAAATAAAGTAATATAATACAAAGAAAACTACAAACGACAAGTTTTATCATAGTTAATATTATTTGGAAGCATTGATTTTATTGAAGCTTCTTTTGATTATCCAGATTTACATAAGGTAGGTTTGAAATTCAAGGAACCCTTTTCAGAATACAAGATAATGGCTGATGGTTAATTTAATTTCAAGAACTTTAGATGTTTTAATAAAAAGTCAAACATTTCAAAGGGCTGATTAATTTTTATGACTTTCTCATTGACAACTCAAATGGAAAGTGCAGTATCTCTTATTGCTACAATATGGGAAAATGGAACAAAAAAGGTAAAAAGAACATGGCTTATGTATTTTATCAAATTAAATTCTGAGTTTTGTTTTGAATGTAAAATATTTAGAAGGAAAAAAAAAACTCTTTTCTACTGCAGAATTTAAAAATTTGCTCACTGTTTAAAATGTTTTCAAAGGCATGACAATGCATTCATAAAATGTTTAAAAGCATGGTACAAAATAAAAATATGTATGTTTAAAAAATGGCTCTATCAATAAAAACAAAATAAAATTTGTTTAATGTTAAGGAAAAAATGTTGTAGGTCAATTGTTGAATTAGATCTTTCTAAAATGATAAAACAATTTGCACAAAGAAAACCACAAATGTCACATTATAATGTCTAAAATTCTTTTTAAAAAACGAATATCCTTAAAAGAGTACTAAAATTTTGCCT
>JAWZYV010000233.1:0-17709 GCA_038373885.1 Cheiracanthium punctorium
TGGACTGTGTATGTCTGCTTCATTTTAATGAACAAAATGCATGTCATTGTCGATCAAAAAAACGGCGAAAAAACACATTCATGCTGTACTGAAAATTTACGCCTTAGTGATACGTTGTTGGAGACACGTTTCGAAGTTATTGAAGGCAAGTTAGTAATAACTGATAAGAGTTATTTAAGCCAAGATAAAAACTATGTATTAGACAGTACATCAAGCAGTTCGACTGGGTAAATATTTTGTTGATGTGCATAGCGTAATCTTGTACCATCACTACATTCAGACTGGTTGATCTCAGGGAAACAGAGTTCTGGCCCTATATATCTGTTCTCCAACGCATTGAATTTGAAGAAAATATCTAAATCTGTCATGAAAGTTCATTTATCATACTGGTTTAAAATAAATTCCAACCATTTGCTGACGGATGGATCTAAGCACAGATTGAATACTATTTCTAGATTTATATACATATATATGTTTACTTTTCTAGATATCAAAAATGTCGTTGATGGATTAAATAATTTGTTGAAATCAGTAATTTTCAAATATTTCGAATATTTTGCTGACCACACAAACGACCACACCACTTACAGATCTTTCTGCGATTGTATAATGAAAACTAGATACAGAGAATCATATTTCAGTGTAAAAATCTGGTGCTATTCATTCACTGTTACTTCGCTGCAATCCCACATTATATTTCTTCAGATAAGAAAAACCCAAACTAAGACAACTAAACTAGGACTTCGTTTACTTTCCATGTCACACACATTGTTGGAGAATGTGCGAAATTGTGACAGAAGTATGCATAAAATTTTTCGTCGATTCAGTCTTCAACGTTTTACGACCACGACTTTCTTTACTTTGCTCGCACAAAAAAGAATTTGAGTATAAGATAAATTTCTTATTATAATTTTGTGAATAACTAATTATTTTTTTAATAACACACAAAAGAAAGATATATAAGAAATTATTATTTTATACATGATTCATTTCTTATGAAAAATAGTATTTTATATATGCTACGGAACTGAGGAAATACTACGTACATTCGAGTTCTTTTTGAGAGGATGTAGACTAATTACAACATTGTATAGATCAGGGCTTAAAGGGATAGATGGCTTCATCATATCGGCATTATTTTCCCGACCAATTATGCCTAATTTGATGACAAGGATTTTTTTTCCCCCTCGCCCGGTAGATTAAGTGCAAGTACTCTTTCCACACCGGAAATATACAACAGTTTATAGTTACCACAAATTTTCCAAATATTTTATTGCATTGTTGTGGTATTGTATTTCATTCCAACTGTATTGTGTTGCGGGAAAAAAACGTCTTCCGTCCGATGTTTTATTTTCTTTGTAAAGTAGCGCTAGTGAGCTTAACCTTAACGAAAAGTAGCACATTGGTTATTAGCAATTATTTATTAATTATCAAGCAAATATTTATTTATATAATAAAAATGAATAATGAGTGTTTATACTCTCTGCTTTGCATGTTTCATCCCCTTTCTATAACACATGAAAACTGAATTTTTTCGTCAAAAAATTGCAAAATTTCAAGTGCGATGCGAATGCAGAAGATATTGTTTGATCGAAAAAATAACTTAGTCATACCTTTTTAAACCCAGTGGACTCATTTCTCGCCCTGTTAGAATAACAACAATGAATAGTAATTGTGTATTTTACGCCCAGTAAAAAGTGCTAACGCAAAAGGTTTAATGAGATTTTGTATGTAAACTTTGTAAAATCATCTTAAACTTATATGCGAGACCTTTTGCATGTCTTTTCTCGGTAAAAAAATAAATACTTGACTAAGCGTGCCAATAAATGTACTTCGGAGATGAATTTGAAGCTAAGCTTTGAAATGTTATGACATTAAGAGTATGTATGTTTACATGATATCATAAAAATGTATGCTATTTTTTTTTTAAATGGGAAAAAATTTAAAACTTAAATTTTGACTTTTTATCTTGAATTTGTAGTGGTGCTGAAAGATGACAGAGCGCTCTATAGTTTTCTTCAGAAGTGGAATCCAGTTATTAAAAATGTACTTTTATCATTTTAAGTCTACTTTCCAAAAGCGGTGTATTCTAAATAAAGAGACACTTTTTTTAAGTAAGGGCCGACGCTTTCAAAGAGAAATAAACAAAGACAATTTTGTGAAAATGTACTTCGTTTCTGATTCTACACACTTTTATTTTTCAACATAATCACTCTGTTTGAGCGTTTTCAATATCTTTAATAGAAACCTTTTACAGTTCCTTGAAAGAAACCTGCCGTATCGAACAGTCACTAATGTTCGAATCTACAGTGCAATCCGAATCAAGCTATGACGAACATACCCAGAACAAAACACAGATTAAATGAGGAGTTTCGCTTCTTCACGATGACGCAAGACCTCTCCTTACTTTTTGGCTGCCTAATTAAGCTGAGAAGTTTAAGATCACTAACCATTCAGCTGGAATATTTATCCAAGTGATTTTAATCTCTCAAATCACCTGTCGTCAATCACACGAACGCTGACGAAAATGCTGATTTTCGGAACTTTCGCTAAGTATTTTGAAGTAGGTTTCAAAATTTTTGTTTTAAGGTATGCAAAATGATTGAAAGAAGCCCAGTGGTGTAATGGTTAGCGTACCGCGCTGCCGTCACACAGGTCTGGGTTCGAATCCCGGGCTGGGCAAGGTCTACTTAGCCTTTCATCCCTTCAGCGGGTCGATAAAATGAGGACCAAGCTTGCTTGGGGTCAAACACTGGGGGCTTCACGTCAGGCTGACCACCTGGCCGAGGCATATGCATCCGCACCCCAGAGCCTATGGTCGCGAAGGCGCGGTTGGGCAGCGCAAGCCTTGGCCCCGCAGAGAGACTGTTGCGCCAATGTTTGACTTTGAAAATGATTGAAAAATGTAAATGATTATGAATAAGAATGAGGAAAAAATTACGCAGAGTAAAAATAAATACATTTTCACAGTCCCACAGTGGTCTGGGCGCTAAACTCCGTTCTCATAAGAACACGGCAAGTGAAGGAGCATCAGGCTAGGTCAGTGCTGGGGAGGGTCAACTTCCTCTCGGCTCGACTACTGTGGGACCGTGTACGCTAACGGGAGCTGGTGCACGTGAAATCTGTCGTGGATCGAATGTCTTCCATGTTGTTAAACGATACCTCTGGGGATGCTAATTTCAGGAGGTTTGTCCCTCTCGGAATTTTTTAAAAATTAGGGGACCACGATCTAAATCGTACTTCCTCCCACTGGGGCGCTAAAAACTATTAACCCCGTCTGCCCATCGCCTCTCTTCAGGGGGGGGGGGTCTGGCACCACCGTTTGGGTTGTCAGGGGCTTCAGAAACAACAACAACAACACATTTTCACAAAATTGCCTTTGGTATTGTCTTTAAATCAAGGTTCCTACTCTAGAAATGCCCCTCCCTATAACTGTTCAGAAAACCACCCAATAAATGAAGCAACCTTATAAAAAGGTAGAGTTAGATTCATATTAGTCTCTTTTAGAGTCATATCTGTGGTAGAACCAGTTGATGGTAGTATTTTTCATATTATAGATGGTTGTATCCATTATAAAGTCATGCAAAACTTTATAATGGATGTTGTCTCTTTTCTTTCAACGGTACTGATTGTTTTTTATGTCATGACATTGCAACGCACAAGATAAAAGGCTGTGTAATATTTAAGATATAAGCGTGTACTAAACCTCTTAAGAGCTGTAAAAAACGATTTCTTGTGCTCATTGCCAGATCCGGCCCAAGAAACGTTGGCTCCCTATGCAAAGGATTTTAACAGGACTCTTTAAAACAAAACATTTTCCACTAAGCAAAACACCGAGACAATCAAATAATATGTTAGAAAATAAAACTATTAACTTATTCAAAATATTTTACATTAACGTTTCACTGGTCTTTCTTTTAGCAAAAGTAGAAGCAGGTCTTTCCAATCAATGTTTTAATTCAAATCAATTCCTTCAACTATTTTTTTTAATTCCGCTGCCTGCAGCTTCTCAGTTTCGGCGCCTATGTCGTCTCCTGATTTGCCTTATGATTTAAAAAAAATTGAGCTGTCCTTTGGAGGGGTCTCTTGAAATATTATGAAATATATTAGGGTGACGCAAAAAAAAAACATTTTTTTTTTTGTCTCGTGTGAAAAAATGTTAGTTTTGATGTTTTAAGAGCCCCCTTCAAAGGACATCTGCAAAAAAAAATTTAAGAGATCGCTCCAAATTTTTTTTAAATTTCAAAAATCGAATATTTTTTTTTCTCAAAATTGTTTTCTGCCAAGCCTTAAACCCAACACTATTGTCTCGTTGAAAGTAAGTATCTTACATAATAAATGTGTTTAAATCGAACTGCTAGTATTGTTCTATGAATAACTAAGTATCAGAGAAAGTTTTGAAATATAAACCTTATACAAAAAGATACACTCTAAAATCACAAATTTGGAAATGATTATATCTCCAATATAATATAACTCCTAAAATGTTTATTGGCAACTATTCATCATGCGTGCTCAATGCAAATATCCAATACTTGTATTTTTTTTCCAAAGCACTTTTAAATTTATACAGAGACCTCCGGAATATATATATGGAATAATAATTAGATAAAATTCAAAAATAGTTTTCATTTTGATGTATTTTTTACAAGACATATTTCAGAGAATGATTCTCAAAAATTTTTTTGATCCTCAAATATTTAATAAGACTTACAAATCAAATTATCTGTTTTCGATTTAAACTTGCACTATGTTTCATTTCAATTATTGATGAATCGATAATCGATCCCTTGGAACTGAAAAATATCCTGTTTTTTAATCCCATGGCGAATTTGCATTTTTGCATCATCGTTTATTTTTTTCGGAAACCTGAAGCAAGCAAATAAATGAAAAAAAAAAGTCTCGTAGAATTCGAATGCAAATTATTATATTCAACATGTACCTCATTATTTTGTGATATAAATAAAAATAATCCTTGTTGTCTAATGTCGATTACAATATAAAATACACGATGCATCAATGAAATATTAATGTTTCATACATAAATAAACACAGAGTTTGTATTAATAAATGTAGAATTCAGTACTTTGAAGCCTTCGAGTTCTATGGAAACTCAACTGATAATTTGTGAGAATGTTAAGTGAGCAAACAGTCGTCTTAGAGTAAATCAGTACCAGAAGTTTGTTGCGCTGGTAGTGAAACACCATGTACATTATAATATGATTCCACGATGATTCAAATAATTAATTTCTCTAAGATTGTTTTGCACACATATATACGGACAATATATATTTATACCATTCAAAAAGTGTAGATATATAAACAAAAATATATTTTCAAAAATAAACATGGGAAAACATTTTTATGGCGCAAATTTCAGAATTAAGTCTTCCATTAAAAAATATTTTTGATAATAATAAAATGACTTATGAAAATCTATCTTTATAAACAGCTGTAACACATGCAGAGCGTTTTTCTATTATAATGCGTTTCAATTTTCTAAAAAAAGTTTAAAATTAAAAATTAAAAAAAATAAATCTTATTTTACTTGAAGAACTGTAACTTAACATACTTATAAACACATATTAACAGTTTTAAAGTACTATTCCAGTACGGGAAAAGCCACCAATATACTTTCTTTAATTAAGTGTTTTATTATAGATATGTTTCCAGAGATCTGTAGAAAGACATTTTGCTATAATGGATGTTGGGATTTGAAAAAAAGTAACCTTTATGTCCCTACACAGTTGTACTGTCTTATATTTCTATCTTTACGTTAATCAGTAGCGTGCACAAGAGGAGTAGGAAATTCAAAATCTCGCTATAATATATCAAATTTATTATAGCGAGTGTAGATATCTAGGAGTACCAGGTTGCACAAATGCAAATGAAGAACAAACACATAGTAATGTGTGTTCAAAAATGCAACTTTGACAGACTGTTCAGTAATTACTTTGAAAAAGTAATTACTGAACTGGTATCTTTGAAACCTGGTATCTTTGAAAGTGTTCATAAATCGCTGCACCGACGCTGTCAAGCATTTATCAATGCTGATGGACTAAATTTTGAATACTTTTTGTAAATGAATTTGCACTTGTAAACGAGATAATGAAAATAAAACACTTTCCTTATAATTTGTTCTATCATCAGAGATGCCAAGTCTCCCGCTTTTTTCGGGAGATTTCCCACCACAATTTTAGACAGTTTTATTTTGCATTAAATATCTGGACCTTTTTTTAAGTATAAATTTGTAAGTAAAAATTAGTGGTGGGAAATCCCGAAAAAAACGGGAGTCTTGGCATCTCTATATCATTCATTCTTTCCTGTGTCTGAGCTTCGACGCTTCAGTTTAGACCATACATTCCTATACAAAATTTGATAGTTACAATGTCCTATACCAGCCCTCAAAGTTTGTACCATGAAATAGCAGTCAGCATGTATAAAGTATACAAGTACATTTATGTAATTTCAATTACAGTTATATTTCAAGTAAATGGAAAACAAATCAGTTAGCTCGAATGATATGAGTTCGAATTGTAGGAGATTTTTAAAAAAAAATCTAGTGAATTTCTAAGTGCATTTCATAAAGTATCGTATTGCACAGTTATGTGTATGTCACAAATACGAGGTATTTTCGGAATTCTTTCTCTCTCCAATACATCTAAACTCACTGAATCGGAGGAAATGAAATTGATAAGAAAGGCGAAATGCCACAAAGGTACGTAAGAAAGAAAAAGTCAACCAACTTTTCTGCGTGGTATGATTCATACTCTAATACTCGTTTCAATAAATCACAAATATTTGGAAACAAAACAGTTGAAAAGGAATGTACGGGTAGAAAGATTTCGCGGTATTGAAGATAAAAGTTATTTCTTCGTAATGATTCAGTTACTTGAATGAAACGATATTTCCCATTTTTATAGCAATAAGTACTTTTTTCAGAAGTTATATAAAAACAACAAATATGTTAATTCGAGATTTTAGAATTATGAGCGATGCACTTTTAGAGCCTCCAAATTTACTACATTACGTTTTTAATGTATTTTCAATTTTATAAAATGGGGCATTCATTTACTTCACATCTAAAATGAACACATTTTGTGAATATAGTTTTATAAGGATATTCACAAAAATACTTTGACTCGTAAAAATATTCCTGTTGACCCCTTTGATGATACATTAGTTATGTTTCACAAACAAAGTTACGTACATTGCTTGGATGAAAAATAAATTTTCAAAGTGCATGTTGTTCATAATATCCATTTTAGTAAATTAAACAATGCCTATTCACGTTATCTCTTTTCATTCGAAGACCTCAATTTCTATTTCAACATTTAAAGTGAAATAGAACACTAATGGGAAAGTTATAAAGGAATGTACGGGTATAAAGATTTCGTGGTGCTAAAGATAAAAGTTATTTCTTTCTAATACTTAGGTTAGATGCATTAAACATCGTATTACATATTTATATAAATAAGTAGGTTTCTTCAGGAGTTAGAAAAATAAAATGCAGTTGAACTTGCTAAACGGAATAGCGAAATTGTCTAGAAAACGTATTCCGAAAATAAAAATATTCCATTATTGGAGATCCCATTGAATAATTATTAGGGTTCTGTACATTGAAAATTCATTAGAGTAAGCGGGAATTTCCTTTAACCGATATCCACTTAGCGGGTTCTACTGCTTTTATATCGAGTCCTTAGAAATACATATGATGTTATTTTAGAGCCCTACAAAACACGAAAAACATTAAAGGTTTTTAAAAACTATAGGTAAGAAATATAAAGGGTGGTAAAAGAAACCAAGACGATTCAGAATCCCAAAAGAAGGTGAGGTCGGAAACGTCATATTCTTGTTCATGTGAGAAATTACTTTGAATAAAATGCTAAAGTAATTGTGAACAATCCGACCATGGTTTGCTAACCTCTTTCGCTTTCAATCCGGCCTATGGGTAGAAAGATATTTAATTATAACTCTTTCTGTAGGAACTTTGTACCTGATGATGAGGTGCCCTGTCTTTCTACCAGTGGTCAATACAATTCTTGTGTTAATTCTGATTTTGGACATATAGTTACTGGAGTTCTTTCTATTATCAATGATCTTAAACTTCAACAGATCACGAAAAGAGGTACTAAGTTTAGGTTACCTACTAAATACAGTATTGAAGAAATAATAGATACCCTTTTACATATAATATAGACTTATATATATATATATATATATATATATATATATAACAGTTAAATTAAAAATATACCTTCTGCCTTCTTTAATGAATGCAAATTTAATATTATTGCTGGCCTAAAAAACAACTACTTTGTAAATTTAGATATACCAAAAATATAAAATTAAGTAATCAAATAATAGAGTTACAGAATAACTTTATCATAACTTATCTTGATAAGTCTAGTAATAACTATGCTATAATATGTAAGCAATTGTATCACAAAATCTTAAGTTCATCCATTAACAATAATCCTAATTTCAGTCTAACATCTATCTCTGAGATAACCATGAACAAAAGATCTTAGCTTTCCACAAGTTTCTTAAAATCAAACATGACAATCTAAAATATCCTTACTTAGTGCTAATACCAAAGTTTCATAAAACACCACTAAAATTCAGAACTGATACTATAGGATGTAACACTTATAATAATATAGCAAGTAAAATATTACTTAAAATACTTCTATTCATGATCTGTACATAAAATCTAACATTTCTTCTATATCTATAAGTAATAGCTATGAACTAAAAAATAGGATTAATGATCTACTCTATGTAATTAACATATCAACTTATGATTTTAAAGACTTATTCAATAGTATACCAATAGACGACTTATAAAATGTAATATTGAATCTATTTATATTTAGTAATAATAATATAACCCTGCCTTCTTACATAGATACTATGTATTTCAAAAACCTTTCAAAGTTCATAGTCTGTAATAATTACATTCTACATAATAATAAATTATATAAGCAAGTTTTAGGAATACCACAAGGTGGTTCTAATTCAATTTACCTAGCAGACCTATATTTATATAATTATAAAAAAATTACAAAAATCCATCTCTTATAATATATAGGTACATAGATGACATAATAACAATAGCTACTGACAATACTTATAGTGATACTGACCACCATTCAGCCCTCGAATTAATAAAAAATCCTAATGATAATAGATTAATAAATTTTTTAGACTTACAAATTAGAATTAATGATGACAAGAGTCTATCCTTTAATATATTTAATAAAAGAAATGACTTTAATTTTCAGGTTAATGCTTTCCCTCATTTTACTTCATGTATGCACACTTCTGTATTTAGAAATATTATCTCAAATCATAAATATAGAATAGAGTCACTATGTACCAATAGTTTTAAGGCCAATAACTTAACAGACCTATATAAAACTGCTCTAACATTTCAATAATATATCCTTTATGTAATTAAAAAACTGCATGTCCTAATCAGAATATTGGTTGGTGAGGATGGGGTAGGTTGTTGGTTCTTTCTATAAATTAATTTTTAAAAAATCATAAAATTCATAAAATATGTATCTATATATTTTATACAACAACAACAAATAAAGTATAAATAAGAATATTTGATTACTGGTACTCTTTCCTTTTTATGAGTCTGCAACTAATATAGCCATACTAAGTACATATTTACCTTTAAATCTTACAATAATATTAGCATACTTATTTACCTTTATATCTTACAGTAATGTTAGCATTAATAGCAATTAATAAATGTGTAATAGTAATATAATTATTACCATTATCCTTACTATTATAATTAATTTCTACAGTTTTTCTCCTTTTTCACAACTTCACCTAAGTACTTCTTAGCTACTGCAGCATGTACTACATTAAACATAGGTTAGCTATACTAGTGTTATATTTATTTTATTATTTATTCATTTAATTATTTAATTTAATTATTACTATTTTTTTCTTTTCTTTCCATACTTCCAGATTATTATTTTTTTTACACTCCATGGCAATACTTGTCTAATTTAGTTTTCTCTGATGGCTTCATGCATTAGTACTGCCTCCATAACTGAGCTTCGATCTTCATGTCTGGTTCACTACCTCGTTGTTTATTTCTAATAGCTATGGTCGCGCCCCCAGGTTACAAAATGACCCTATTTTTGGTCAGGTAACTTGCAGAAACCTAGCTATTATTGTTTTTTCGATTAAATTGAAATGTGTGTGCGGTGGCGATTGACGATAGAGCACAACATTTCAATCTTCCATTCCATATCCGTATCATGTGGATACTTGTGGTTAGGCTTAAAGTCCACCTGGTCTCATTTCGTGCATTATATTCAAAATTTCCAAACTTTCATTGGCTTCGAAGGCTCTATTTATACACTTTTTTCGGTTTAATCTTGTTAATTGGCAACATGTGCTATCTGTTTTTTTCACCTTATCAATGGATTATCTTGGGATTCCACATTACGTAAGTAAGCTATTCTATATTTTATATAAAACTAGCTGAAGTACCCGTTCTTCGCACGGGAATGAATGGACTTTTTGATATTACGATTTGTGGTGATTACTATTCATTGTAATAGAGAGATATAGAAAAATGGATATCGCATTATATTGTGTTCAATAACCATGCATACCGAATTTCAAGGCAATCGTTTGTACGGTGCAGAAGGCCATGCGGCGTAGCGCAATCTAGTGGCGAGTTTTAGCAAAACGGATACGGCGAAAATATTCTTCGCATTCAGATATCGATGAATACGAAATTTCAGGACGATCGGCTGGACAGCCCTGAAGTTCATGTGTTGACGCGACATCTAACGCGAAACTCTTCCCCGTGTTCAAATATCTATTTTCATAGCATATATACCTATTTTCATAGCGATCAGTTGCACAGTCAAAAAGTGATACACTGCAACGCCATCTAGTGGTTAATTAAAGTAATGATTTGCTACAGTGCCGTCAAGTGGCGAGTTATAGCAAAATGGATAACGCCAAAATATTCTCATTGTTCAAATAGCTATGTATACTGATTTTCATAGCGACCGTTTGAATGGTCAAGAATTTGGCCTGCTGCAGCGTCATCTAGTGGCGAATTAAAATAAAAATGCATTGCAGTGCCATCTAGTGGTGAGTAACATTAAAAGGAACACAATTAGAATATATTTTTCGTGCTGAAATGTGTAAGTATAAGAAATTTTATGCCGATCGGTCGAACGGTATAGAAGTTGATGCGTTGCAGCGCCATTTAGCGGCAAGTTACAGCAAAATGGATACTGAAAAATATTCTCCGTGTTCTAATATCCGCATGTACCAAATTTCATCGAAATCGGTTGGACGATATTCGCATAGTAAACGGCTAAACGGAATAGAATTTCACGTTCTGCTGCGCCACCTGGTGGCAAGTTAGAGGAAAACGGATAGCATAAAAGGCTTCTCCATGATAAAAGACTTGAACCAAATTCCATGGTGCAACGGTGCTCAACGGTGCTGGAGTTTTTCAACCTCATACACACATACCAACATTCATTTTTATCTATAACCAGTGTCATTATATATCCCAGTCTCAAATAAAATCCAGTTTCAAATCTAAGCCTCGCCAAAGTGCCAACATATGCCATTTTGCAAGCGTTTTTTCAGGAAATCATTCGCAAGCATTGACTTAGCAGCAATCAATATGGGAAATGGTTCGATCGCGAAAAAGTAAAGCAAGCCTTTATTTGAAAAGTGGAATCCCTTAATACAGCCGAATTTTTTAAAACTATCAACTATAACGTGTTTTATTCATCGTTACTCCGATGTACTAAATGAGAAGATTTCAATTTTCTGAAATTTGGCGGAATTCCCCCAACTTAAATCAATGTACTCATTTGGCGAGAATTCTGGAGATAGATCGCTTGAAATCCCTTAACAACTGCATTATTTCTTCACGGATCATTAAAATTTAACGCTGTATTCTAATAAAACCTTTGCACTTGTTTTTAAAAATCTATTTCCTTAAGCTCTCAATAAATTGCGCCAAGCCGAAATCTGTGCAAACCGCTAGAACTCACTTTCTCAAAATCAGCATTTGAGCCATTTTATTTTTTCGCCAAACTAAAAAAATTTACCTATTAGCCTCGGAAATCTTCAATTCTTATTGTTTTGCGTATAAAACATTTCATTCCTGCTCCGATTTCCCATGCACACGATATTATAATTTAAAAAAAATAACCTTACGAATATAAACTAACAAAAAAAATCATTATTATTCTTTTATTTTTACTTTGAGAATTTAAAACATTTGATTCGGCAAAATCGCCACACATGCAACCACGATCCTTATTTCACACTTTTTTCACTACAGGGGTTACAATTACGGAAAGCTTTTTGCGTGGAGAGCATAAAAAATCTTTTAAATTCCGGGAACGGGTGGACTTTCAAAGTTTTAAAGTGGACTACGATTTATTCTATATTATTTTACATATCTGTGCTAAATTTCAGGCCGATTGGTCCATTTTTGTGGATTTCTATACGAATCAAATCCACAAACAAACAAACAAACAAACAGAATTTCATTTTTATTTATAAGATATATATATATATATATATATATATATATATATATGATATTTGTAAAAGGATAGTTTTGTACAATGAAACATTTTTGTACTTTATATCTAAAATGCCGTTTTATTAGAATATTCATAAAAATACTTCAATTTATTAAAATTTTCCTGTTTGATTGTATGATGATCAAGTGATTATGTTTTGTAATCTGAGGTATGTACATCGCTTACTAGTTCTAAAATTAGTTTTCAAAATGTATTCGCAGTTGGTAATATCACCTTTTTGGAAATTAAACAATATATATATCCAGACTGTCTCTACTCATTCAAAGAATTCAATTTCGAATTTAACTTATTTTACGTGAAATAAAACACTAGTGGGAATACATTTTATCATAAAAACTCCATTTTGCGTTGGCATTTTTAAGTTATAATATTATGATCAAGCATTTTTGCTTGCAACTGTAATACTAATGCAGCGTAACTGTTTTGGTTTGAATTGAGGTTTATTAAAACTTGCTTAGTTGTGGTGTGGAGAATATATGGAAATATATGATTATATTTCATTTTAACAAACTCAACATGGGCAATATTATAATTAATTTCAATGATTGCGCTTATTATAAATAATTTCAGTGATTGCGCTTCTTATTAATGTCAAGTGCACAGAACTCTCTTTCGCATTTACCAGTCGGTCAAATAAATATACTGACCAGTCAACTGAGGGGGAATTCTAATTCAGTAAACTCTTTATAGGAACAATCACCTATGTAAGTAACTAAAGCTCTTTGAAAAAACTATCTCGTTGCATATAAATTACCGACTCACTTTGAAAATTGATTCAAAAGCTACATTAAAATTATTTGTATACTTTTTTAATAATTTAAGATTCAAATCATTTGATTTTTTCATTCATTTATGTAGATTGGTAAATAATATAAAAAGTATAGAATTGGAATTTGCCACGCCCGTATGTATTTATGATGGGTGAATGTGTGTTTTTTAATTTTTTCTTTCTTGGAGATTTTAAATTTGTGGATATTAAGACTTCCAGGTACGTTTAAGAAAATTGTGTGTTCTTGACAAGCAGAAGTTTAAAGACGCAAGATATTTTCAGCCCATAAGTCATGCAATAAAACAAAAATTCTACACCTATGTAAAATTTTAAATTATAAATTTTCTTTGCTCAAAAATTGTACGGCAAATAATTGAAACTGCAGTGGTTATGTATTGTTCTTAAATTGATTCATAATGTCAATGATAGAAAAACCTTTATTAGTGGTGGAATCTGAAAACCAAACACTGGGTGATCAAAATTTTCTTTTAATTATATTTCTGACTCAGTTTTAAATAAAATATTTTACCTTATACATTGCAATGTTTTTCACTCTCCTTACCATAACATAATGAATGTTAAAAGAGTAATGTTATATTCATAGCAGCTCTGCAGCTTATAATAGTAAAAACTAAAACCTAACGATTCTTTTTACGCTTTTGGATACCCCAATAATTCTCCCCCGCTAACTCTCAATTCTCTTTCGTCCATCAGCCCGATTGAGGAAAAATCTTACTTTGGACAAAAAAGAAATAGCTCATATTCAGCTTATGAAGAGACTGACACCAAGTAAAAGGGAGTTCACGAGTGTACATTTTATTAAGGTAATTTATCATCATTCTTTGAAGGATCGGCAGAAAATAAATACTAAGAGCAGTTATAGAAAAAAAAGCGAAGCGACATTTTTCAGGGTGTTTTATACTTCAGTGTCTTTTATATAAATCACAATTAACTTGCAGGAAACATATTCAGCTAAAAAAAATCAAGAAAGAACGTTTCGATATTAAAAAAAAATATATTCGTTCGTTATGAAAGCTTAAGTAAAAATTGATATCTCACGCATACTGCAAAATAAGTAAATTAACAGTTCTTTATAAAATTTTATACTTGAATATTTATATTTTATGATCTCGAAAAGTCAAGAACTTTAAATAGAGAAAAAGAAATAGTCTTTTTTCATAAGGACTTACATTAAATATATTCCTGTCTCTTTGTCAGCAAGCATATACCAGTTTTCGATTAGTGATATTCTTTTTAATATAGTTTCTCAGCCTTTGGAGCATTCATGAACTTCTTTTTAAATATTTTTAAAGAGGTTACGAAAGATTAATAAGTTTATACTAAACCACCCACATTTTCAATTAAAAAACGTAAAAAATAAAATCATTTGAGAAAGACGAACAAGAAGTTTACATCTTCGGGAGATTAAGATTTCTTAAACTGCGTTGCAATATTCATGGAGAAGATCATTTCAACGTATGATAAATGTTAAATTTTTTTTTGTAACGTTTTAAAATAGTTCACCTTTAACCTACAGCTGTAGTGCTGAAAAGTATTATTTTGGAAGTAAGAATGTAAGTCACATTGTTCCATATATATTGTTGCAAAACCCCTACAAATGGTTATCTCTTAAGGCAAAAATTAGAATCACTACATTTAGTTAGCAATAGTAACTACTGTCAAATTCTAAAATTTCTTTTCTTTTAAGGATGTTAATAATGATAGTTATTCAGAAGTTACATTGCCATAAATGACTTTTAGTAAAATGTTAGTGAAAATTTTAACATACACAAGCAGTTAACACAGCACAAACCTGTATAAGCCAAAAAACTTTCTTCTTTGTTTACGCGAAAGTACAGGCGGTTTAACCATACGTCTCATCTGGACCGAAATGCGTACATATTTTAAATACAATAAGATGAAAATATATGAAAAAATGTATTTTGTGTTATATTTTTACAATTTTCGTTCAGTTTATGATCGCACAAGTTGATTTTTCATCAAACTATATTTATTTTATTACAAAAAAGGCAAGAAAATTCTTTTGCAAATGAGGTCACTTTGAGAGTCGAACCTGAGTCTGATTTTTTTTTTTTTTTTTTTTTAAGTGTCTATAGAAAATTGGAATTTAGAGTGATATCTGACAGATTTCATAACGCAGATGTTAAATAATTTTTCAACAACTTTTAACATTTTAAGGCCTTATGGACTGAATATTTTGCTGGCTATTGAAAAATAATGAAAAAGCACAATTCTTTTTTTTAATTAAAAGAAGAAACAAACACATAACGTTTTTCTCGTTATATGGTTCTTGGCTGCACACTGCAAAATGAGTTGACTAACTTGAGATTCATACTATCCCAGTCTCTTCAATGAAACCCAGGTTTAGGATTTCCTTTTACAAGTTACGGCGCATAAGATCAGGGAGAAGAGTTGTTTTTCGATCCAAATTCAAAATGTCGTTTCCACATGGATTGAGCAAAACTCCTTGAGTTGCATCGCATAACGTATTTCAAAACACTCACATATATTCTCCTAAAAAAGTATTCGAGTATAAGCAAAATTTCCTATTTTAGCTTTGCGAATAATTATTAACTCAACATGAATATTAAACACTACAGTTACGTATAACCTAATGCATATCTTCAGAATACAGAAAAATAAATTTAATATCCGAAACGAAAATAAGAATTTTGACTTTTAATCGACAATTTTTTCAAAATCCAAGAAACGAATTATACAACATAGTGTGGGAAAGCTACTGAAAATAAAAACCTTTGGCAGTCTCTTGGAAATGGAAAAATACATTTTCAGTTTGCTTGACAATGAAATCTTTTACCATTCATCCTGCAAAAATGTAGAATAACGGTCATACACCAATGTGTGGCACAGTGGTTGAAGTCACTGACATTGGGAGATGGCTCAAGTGGAGGAACAGGTTCTGTCCTCTCGCGGGGCCTTCGAACTAGCGGTCTAGAGTTTTGGGCGGTTTTCTCCAGATGTTACGTGAATACTCACTAGATACCCAGAAATGTCCTCCCCCAAGGCATTCACCCGCCCCTTGTGTTTGTCCTTACTCCCACGTGGATATATAAGCGGTTCCTCACGCACAAGCACACAAATCCGAATACATGTTCCAACGCAACAACACACGGTCATGCACTTTCCTCTCCTATGTAGACCACAAAGATTTAAAAATTTTGTGGACTGGGGGGGAGGGCGGGCTTTAGCAAAAATCGAAGAAAGTCGCAAAAATATTCAGGCACAAATGGGTTGAGTAAATTAAAAAAAGGTTTATTAATTTATTAGTGGTTAACACTTATTATGCGTTGACACTTATTATGCACGCTTTCAACACTGGCTAAGCAACACTTATTCTACATGTATGAATTAAAATAATAAATATTTTAACACATTTACTGCCGAACCAAAATGTTTTAGGGTGCAAGCCAAATTTCTCTGTCAATTTTGCATATAAAACATAGCTTTTTTAGTAAAGGATTCATATCATGAATAATAAAAAACACGAATAATAAAAAACATAATCATGAATAATAAAAAAACATATTTCTTTCGAAGTGCCTACTTTTTGAAAAACCGATTAGTTTTTCCTAAAACTAAAATAGTGAATTTGGCTTAGAAATGTGGAAAGTGTAAATATTATTTGCGATGAAGTATACCAAGGTTCTAAATGTTCATGATGTATCAAAATCATCCATGAACATCATTATTATGCATTTGGATATTTTTTTAAAGTAAAATACATTCATTAATAATATATCACTTTCATCTAATAGTTCACGAATCCAATTTATTACCTTGTATTTTATGCATTTATAATAAGAAACATTATTCGAACAATGCTTCAGTTGTATCAATAAATTGGTTAGTGGTACGGGACATATTAGTTCCAGTGTGAAACCGGCAGATATTGAAATACTAATGCATGAAACAATCTATACTGCTGTCTGATAACATTTTGAAGGTACAATCCAACAATTATAGCTGTCGTGATGATGGGAGTATGAATTCTGTTGAGAAAGCGATAATAACATTGTTGAGGATGTTTAATATAGCGTTTAATGGAAAAATAAGAACAAACATTTTCCAAAACGTGTTTTCCTTGTCTCGTAAATTGCCAGAGCAAATAAGAATCAGAAAAAAGTGATGATACACTATTCACATTCATTTTATGTAAATGTAACATGAAAAAGTGAAAAATTATATTTTCTGCTTTGAGTTTTGTAGAAAATATTCTGTTCCGACCCGGATACCGAAAAAGCATTTTCTTTTTAGAATGTAATAATATCTCTCTTAACACTG
>JAWZYV010000234.1:0-20012 GCA_038373885.1 Cheiracanthium punctorium
CCGCTTTGCGGTTAAGTGGTAGACGCAGATGGTAGTATCAGTATGAGCATATATCGATTGCTTTTCTGAGGATTATTTTCGATAAATGATCACTGGCACAGCATAACTTATAAACAAAGTTATAGCAAAAAATCGGTATACAGGGGTCGCGCTGCCGATCGCCAACGTCGCAAATTGCGAAAATAAAATTAGTTTGGCGAAAGAAAATACGTTTGGGCGAAAATATTGACAATTGCTTTTCTTAATGATGTCCGAAAAAATCTAATTTGGCGAAATGTTAAAAAGAGCCAGCGCAACCCCTGGTGTATATATAGTATCATATGTCAAAGGAGCGAAATTTGCTTATTGTAACGTGTGCCGGAGTGATTTCAGCATTTCTCACGGTGGAAAGTATGACATTTCTCGCCACTCGAGTTCGTCAAAACACAGTGAAAATGTGAAACGTGCTAACAGCAGTAAAAGTCTACAAACATTTTTCAAAGAGGACGGACAGTCCAGTGGCAGATTAATGCAAGTTTCTCGGAGGCGCACTCTAAAAAATAACCGTAAATTCACTGGATACTTTCCTGGAAATTTTACGGAAACTTTCCGTATTATGTAATTCCAGGACTTTTTCCGTATATCAAGAATTTGGCCCTTACTGGCGGAAAAGCCCATCCGGTTTGCGGTTTTCCGAGAAAGCTCTGGGGGGTCTAAAGACGTCGGAACAATTACCGCTTGAAGGAAACGAGGAAGTGGATTGGGGATTGTTTGAATTATAGTGGTTTATTACAAAAGTGGGTTTCGTACGAAGTTTTTACAATTTAGAAGGAAAGTGCCAATTAAAAAGGACAACGAAGTTAAAAATATATTTTGGACGATATTTAATTACTGATCATTATATAATTTTATAAAATAGTGATTAAGAAAAACTTTATGTACAGAGAATTTTAAAATTGTTTTATAATGAAGTCACAAGAAAGAAAAATATTATCTTGCTTCTAAAAATATTTTGTTTTCTTTCAGATATAGAAACAATAAATCAAATTTTATTACAGTACACTCGTACTTTTAAAGAAAACTTTATTTCTATAAAACTGATAAGAACATGTGTATGCACATTATACGCGCCCGGAACGCACAAAAATAATAGATATAAAATTATGGGAAATGTTAACGTAAGAACTTTGTTTGCTACATCCATGAGCATACGGCTGCCTGATTCAGGATTCTGGTTCGCCTCTCGCCAAACAGTTAACGGTGTAGTTCGAAAAAACCATGGGATTTTGGTACATAAATACAAATAAACTAATTATGTAATGCACTTCAAAATTTTTAGAATATCTTTTACAATCTGCATTATACACTGTAATAAAAGATAAACCTGTATCAGTAGCGAAACTTTAAGGAAAATTTCTTAAAAATCGAAAATTTAGCAGGATGTGCCACTTTTCGAAACTTTTTTGCCGTGGAATTCCATGTTGAAGAATTTTTTCCGAAAGTTTTATAAAAGGCACCTTTATTTCTTTTATTGCGGTGTGTAATACAGCTTAGAAAGAATTCTCCTGAATTTTTTCGAGCCCCTGGTGCAATTAGCTTATTCTGGTTTGTGTACTTAGACCGTGAGGGAGATTTTATTTTTTTGAACTGCACCCTTGAGTAGAATAAAAAGGTTTTCCTGTTCGATTTCATCTATATTCAGGAAATAAAAGAAACCATCGACAAATATTCAGACGTGGTAGTGAGTGGATAATACGTTAAACAAGTAACCGAGTTCGACCCACCACTTAAGACCACCGTGCACATGCGGTGTACGTGCACGTTAAATCCGTGATTCCGAAAGTCTTTTTGACTGTCGCTAACCAGTGGCGTAGCCAGGATTTTCTTTCGGGGGGGGTCCAAAATTTTTCCTTCGAATATCATGTAGTTAAGATGAGCGGGGGGGGGGGGGAGTTTGTATTAAAAAATGAGTTTTGACACTAGAAATTAAAAAATACAACAGAAAATATAAAGAAACTTACATAATGCTTGTGAATTCTCTATTTTGGTAAGCAAAGGAAATAAGTGACATTTGATGTAAAATAAAATGAATGCTGGAGAAATATCACTAAACACACCGAAAAAAATAATCCTCAATAAATTATTAGAAAATTCAAAGCAAAACTTTTCGATTTGTCATTGCCAGTCTTTTGACAACTTCGTCGGAGTTGACATATTCTCTATCTTGATAAATGGCGAGAAGTGTCAGTCCTACAAGACGTTCTTCACTCATTTTATTTCTGAGATAAGTCTTTATTCTTTTCAAGCATGAAAAGCTTCTCTCAGCAGAGCATGTAGTGACTGGGAGGGTATTTAAAATGGTCAATAAATACTTTATTATCGGATAAAAGCTACCATCACACGATGACAGCACATCCAAGGGATTGGTCAGCTTGGATTCATCTTTGGCCCATTTATCGCACCATAACATGTACTCAGCCTCCAGTTCTGTCCGGGAAAATTTTGACTGCAAAAAAATCTCCAGATTCTGAAGTTCCTGAATACTCGAATGTTTGAGTTTGGAAGGTAGAAGAAGTTCTAACGCAGATAATATTTTAGTATTTTCCTTGTTGAATCGTTTTGTTAGATGTGCTATGAGTGTGTCCAAAGACGGAATGAATAAAGATATACGGTAGTAATCGAGAGGGCTCTCCGCGTTAGTATAATTACTCCTGTGTGTTTGCAGCTTAGTTAAACGGGGAATTTCAATATTTAATCCAAAGAGATCTTGCATTAATGTCTGTGCTTTTTCAAATATTTCTTTGAGAAAATATTCGTTTGGCTCTTCTCTTATGAGTTGCAATCTTTTAATGGCACTTTCTGCGTGATTTAATGCTGAGCTCAAATCTCTTGTAGGGCTTTGTAAGTACACAGACAAAGTAACAGTGAAGCTTAAGAGTTTTTCACTCGTTAAAAGGCTGATAAAAAAAGAACTTTGTTTCATAGCAGCTAAGAATGCAAATGCCTTGGAAGATATAGCACGACCAGTATTAGTCAGTTCTTCAAGGCACGCTACAATTGGTTTTAATAATTCCACAATGATAGCATCATGCCTCTCGATAAATCGAGTTTCGCAAAACTGAATAAGTCGGGTACGTCTGCACTCGGGTATAAATTCCGTAATTAATTTTTTTAGTGTATCACTCGCTATAGTGGTATTGCGCATGAAATTGATTATATCATTAACAACACCCAACGTGTTTCTGACTTGCGGTTCAGAAAAGGACGAGGACAAAGCTAAATTGAGTCTATGAGAGGCACAATGTACAAATATAGCTTTTGGATATGATGCCTTGATACGTGCCTGTACCCCATTGAAGCACCCACTCATTGAACTCGCACCGTCATAACCTTGTCCAACTAACTTTTCTAAATCAAAGCCAAGTTTTGAGCATTCGGCTAAAATTAAAGCAGTCAATCCTTCAGCTGTTAGATTTGTTGTCGGCACAAACCCCAAAAAATCTTCGTATATCGCATTTTCACAAATATAGCGAATGCACAGTACAACTTGTTCAATTCCCGAAAAATCGCATGTTTCATCGCATATAATTGAGAAACAGCTAGCTCGGTTAATTTGAGTGGCTATTTTTTCTTGAATTATGTCACCACAAATGCCAATTATTTCATTTTGAATATCTGGACTAATGTAGGTAGCATTTTTTTTGTTGTTGAGGATGTGTCTTTTCAGATCCTCATCGCCGGCGTTTGCTCTAAATCTTAGTAAAGCTCGTAATTTTCCGTCCTTGGATTTAGGATTCGTTAAGGACAAAGGGCCAAAATCACGATGTCCACGAAGAGGAAGTTCCTGTTCGCCACAGAAAATGATAGTTTCAATTATAGGTATAAGCCTTTGTCGGTTTTCTTTCTTCAGGTTTTCTCTGTGAGAATCTATCTGGGAAGCTACATCAATTATTTCACCTTTGCGTATTTTCAGAAAATTCTCAGCAATTAATGTGCACACACGATGGTATTCAGCTTTACTATGACTAGTAAATTTTTCGATTGCATCCTTCCATCTGAAAAAGGGTTTTGCAACCAGACAGCCCATTTTTTCATGAGAACCTTTTCCGACACCATCTTGACAAAAAAACACACAATATCTGCAAAATGCAGCATCAGTTTTTTTTTGAATAAGAAAGCCAATCCCATTTTTGTAACCACGATACTTGAAACCTTAACTTTTTAGATCCAAAGTGGCGAAAAGGAAACTTAAAATCATGTAATGTTTCCTCGTATTTTTCAGTGAGAAAACTGAATTTGATTTGGTCAGATATTGTAGAAGACATCTCACCCTGAATTATATATAATAAGTTTGCTGCATCGCTGATGTCGAAGATGCAGGAAATGGTTGATGCGTCATCGTCACCTTGAGAACTGGAGCTTGGACAGAGTTTATTATTTGGTTCTAAAGATATTTCATCAGGAATGGTAGTCTTAATCAATAAATTAAATTCATCTGGATTTTCGTCCTCCTTTTTTGGTTCTTTCTTGGATGGTGGACGAAAGAATTTATCTAAAGTTCCTTGTGATGAGAGTGATCTCTTCATACTACAAAAAATAAAATTAAATTTAAAAAAACATTAAAAAATAATTAAAAAACATTTGCAGTATGGTCGAAATTTTAAAAGAAGAAACAACCTCCCCAATCTCCCCCCCCCTCAACAAAAAAGACACAGGGATTGTGTGCTAAGACTATATACACTTGACATGAAATTTTTAAACTATAGAGGACAAACTTCTCTTTAAAAACACCATATATTACTTATATTTAAAATAGAAAACAAAAAACTATTAAGATACTCCATATCATATGATCCGAATTGAAAGCTCAATAAGCCAGCAAAATAAGGCTTCGCATCAGAGATTAACTGAAAAAGCGGACAGCGGTAGAAGTTTTCTCACTAAACAGGTCATCAATTGATCCTCACTCTGTTTTTGAAAATCCACAAATTTTCTGTGGATGGGAGGGTCAGATACCCTGGATTTTTATTATTATGTCAAAGAAAACATTCACTTACCCCAAATATATGAACCGTACACACATTTAGGCGAAAATTCTACAATAGTCAGAGGGCAAATTTAGAGAATTAATTACAGAGGAATACTTATAAATTTTGTTTTAGTTGATAAAATTGAAATGCTTGCACCGTATTAGTAGAGAATAGACAGTAATCGGTATCTAATGAAAATGTCTCATTTAATGGAATAAAATCTTAAAGAGTTCTGGACAAAAATGATTTTTTTAAAAAATAAATCCTTTTTACCCCAAAATGAATAAGTCGGGATCCTATATTCTTGGGAGATTTCGATTGTATTGACAAAAGACACTTTAAAATGTTTCGATATGATTTATCTCATATAGATCAATTTAAGGACTAAACAGGGACATTTATTTTAATTATATCGCTTTCTATCCAAATACTTAGGAACATAAAAATAACTATCATTAGGTTCTTCCTAGAAAACTATTTCTCAGAATGATTGGTACGTCCTAGGGAGTTGTTTTTTATATTTTCATGTTTTTATTCTATATTCTCTAAATATTATATTTAATTATTTTACACTATCTAATGAGCTATTTACACAGGAATTTTTACAAACTTAGGGATACAGGCTTGCTTTATTTAATGCACCAATAACGAAACGCCATACAAACGCGATGGGCTATAATAAACCCTATTACGAGGGGAATACCTTACTGTTCTGCTGTGTGGAGGTCTTATTCTTAAAGGTACCTATTTATGTATTTTATGCTATATTCGTAAAGAAGAAAACTAGACACGCGATCATTCGAAGAAAACCGACACTATTCCTAAAAATCATTTGTTCTCATTGAAACTAATAAAAAAATGTTTTCTACTAACAGTTACAAATATAAAAATATATAAGAGCATGAAGATATAAATTGTGGGGACCAATCTCCTCAATAAAGATTTTTTGGACATTAGATAAAAATTAATTAAAATTTTAACACATGGTGTAGGCCTCAATTGTCCTGTATGACTTATTTTAATTATTTGGTTATTTTCTCTATTAACACAAAAACTAAATAAAAAAAATAAGGAACAAAATAAGTAAAAAATAAGTTGAAATAAATATACTAAAGAAAAACTTACCATAGTCTTCTGATGTGTGTGATGTTGAATTTCTTCTCGGACACGCAAAGAATGTAAAAAGTTCTATAAAAAGGAAATTCGTCTCAAAAGCCACGGCGTTTTCAAGACCTTCTATGCCGAATTCTACTGTTCTACGTAGCAAGAAGAAGTTTCCATCTCCTCGGGCAGAACAACATGCCAGTTGTTCTCTCAATAAATAAGTTTCACGCGCTGGATAGCAAACATACTCAAGCATACGACTGACCACCAGCGACCAGCGTTACGGTGGGTCCTGTAAAAAACATTATTTGTTAAAACATGCATTCAGATATTTTGTATATGTGTGGATCCTAATCCCATTAACAGATTCAAGAGAATCTACAGGCTGCTTTAAAAGACTGATGGATTGCAATCCCGCAGCATGCCCTGGAGAAAGTCCATTAATCTTATGTAACATCCTTTTGTAAGTTCAGGAAAATGATCTGTTGAGCTGGAACAATGTCTAGTCTATTCGAAGGCTCCTGGATGTCTAGGTTTATAAAGTTGAGCTTTAGTTTAGTCGGGTGAAACCGGAATCATATTATGTTCCCAATAAGCTAAGCGGTTTCCTTTTTCCCGCGGCTTTTGACCTGCTGGATTCAAAACTGTAAAGTCCGCAGGGAGGGCAGGGGTGATTGAACTAGATTTATTTCATTCTTAAAGAGGCGGAAGGGAGAGAATAAGTATGTCGTCAAATTTATATGGGTTTCTTTCCTAGGATGACTAGTGCCCACCCAGCTCCTCAAAAAACATCAATAATACAACAAAATGACAGTTGCGAGGTAACTGATTGCCCTGTATATGGTGTGTACTGGTTTTTCCCACTAGCGGACTAGATGAGTAAACTTTAACACTGAGAAAGGTTTCATCACGGGGTATTAAATTACCATTTGTAAGAAAATAGGGTATAAGCTCCATTTTTCCTCTGTCTGTCCCTCTTATCATTTTCGGGGTGGTGTCTGGAAGGGGACCTCACCAACCCCCCCCCTTGGCTAACGCCACACTGTTCGCAGAATCAGGTTTTCCAAGGGATGGCAAATATACAGATGTCCCTCATATTTTAGGGACGAGTAAATTATATTGCGAACAAATGCAAGCTTGCTTCAAACGTGACACAATTTCAAGTGTTTTTTCCTCTGTCCATGGAAAACAACACAAGAAATATATGCAAATAAAATTAAAAGAACATAATACTCTTATGGCCATCATTGACGTATATAAGCAAGGGTTTGCGAAAAACATTTATTTAGCTAACAATTAAGTGGAACCATACACCTAATTTTGTTTAATGTAAGGGAAAAAGGGTACCAATATGAGAGGAAATTAATTTAATTAGAAAGCAATATTTTCGAATCCTTTTAAAATTTTATTAGTCCTCCTTTGTTTTTCAAACTGGCTGCACGTGCTATGTCAAGCAATTTATGTGTGGTCCTTAAGATCTCATTTATGATTACCACACATAAATGACAAATTGATTGTTTTTGTTTATTATTATTTATTCTTCCGTATGATAATTTACCTTTTTAAAATTTTGAAAATTAAAAAGAAAAGAAAGAAGAATGAAAGGACACAAACGTAAAATGGGACAATATTAGTATAATGAATTAAAAACCCAACAATAAAAACTAACACACTTATTGTGTTGTTAAAAATAAATTGCTCCATAACATTAGAAAATAACAAAGAAAGCATATTTTATACGATTTAAAATTTTATAACTGATGCTAAAGTAAAATGACTAAAACTGTAAACATATATCGGACCGTAAAAATAGGGAGACATGGTGGGGCAAATAGGACAATGGTAATTTCTGAAAATTTTTGATGCTAAATCTTTTTTAAAAACTGTTTTAACAACACATATTTTTTAATGTTGAAGAGATCGTGTGGACTATAGTTAATTTCGTCTTGTGTGCCTCTGCAAATACGTGCTGTGTTTCCTGTTCCCCAAAGCGCCGGCCTCGTCCAAAATGTAATTAGCGATTTTCGAAACTGCCCTCCACGGTTCGTGGGAATGTAAAAAGAAAGTATCGCCGGCTCGCAACATGTGGTGTCCAGCCAGACCTCGTTTTCTAAGAAAAGGGACAGGTTCTCGGAGATCCCCTATAGATCCACTTTCTGAAGGAAAAGCTGGCACATTGTCATCTGCTGTGAGTCTAGGAGACGATCAACCATCGTTTGCTCTGCCGAATATCACCCATAACAAAGTAAGTTAACTGTAACACTTTTTTAGCTACATAAATATCTTGCACTAATACTTTTTATAAGAAGGTTTTCATTATCAGAGCCTGATCATAAGTGGACGGGGCCCGGGGAAAGAGGTTATTGTTGGGGCCCCTATACTGTGTACACAAGTATTTAACTTATTTTTTGTTTGCTGTTGCATTTTCCCGACATAAAAATAAAACATTTTTAAAGAATACTAAAATTGAATTAAAAATTACCTATTTATTTATACTTATTTAGAACAAGACTGTGCATTTAAAAGAGATTTTAATATTTTTTTAGCCGTTTATATTATTAGGTGTGATAGTTCAAGGAGATGGCAATTACGAGGCACGGGAGCAAAGTTCCTCACTCCAAAAAATTTTCTTCATACACCAAAAAGTTCGAAATTTTCGCTTACTTCATCATTAAATAAGCAAATGTTAACTGATGGATATGTTGTAATAAGCATATATATATGTATATATGGCCATACCATACGTTTCCAAAAACTCCTAACTTCTGTGTTATGGATCCATGGAGTCTTAAAGACCATTGAATTAGAAGAACAGTAAATAAATCCCTAAGTCTATTTATTTCAAAAATTATTACTATAGATATTACAAAGAAATTTAGTTGCAAAAATTTTATTAGTGGCAGTATTTATGAATATTTAATAAATCATGATAACAATAAATCGAGAGATTTGGGAGCCCTTATTTTTTTCTGGGCCCCGGGCTATAGTCCCGCATGCCCGTGTAATAATCAGGCTCTGTTCATTATAATAAAAAATTTCTCAAGCTGCAAAATATGTTTTATTAGCAAAATCATTCTATTTTTCATACTGATGGTTGGTCTTTTATATAAGAAGGGCTATTTCACTTTATAAGAAATTCCTTTGGTTCCAAAATCACATAAAGCATATATTTCATTGAAATCTACAATTCTTAAATGTTATTGATGTATACTAAAATATTAACTTTTTTAAAAATGTAGATAATTGATCATTAATTTTAATTACTTTGTTCATGCAGCTTAAAATGCCTATTACCTTTTTAAATATTAAAATGAAAGTTTCAAAAACTTGCACATTTTTATTGTATTTTTGTTTATTTTCAGAAATAATTTGAAGTGTTATCTGGCTTTTTAAAAAATTTACTCTAGTTGATTTTATTTTATTTTTTCTCATGCAGCATTTGAATTGGCTATGCTAACAATAGAAGTCAAATTATAGGGGTTGGTAAAGTTAAATGGAATTTTAAAGGAAGTGTGCACTCTAACTCTTAAACGAATAAATTGTAACAGAAATTCCTATTTGGTCTTCATAAGAAAGATTTTTTAAAAAATAATAATTCTTTTAAAATAATTATTGATGTAGACCAAAATCTAGAGGTCAAAGTTCTTTGATGCCTAATTTACTCAATCTTTTTCATTCTTCTTCCGAATAAATATTTTTTCTTTACGCATTTTGTTTTTTTTAACCTCAATCCCACGAGACGTGTAAACTCTTAAACCTACTTTAATTATAAATTAATTATTTAACCTTATCCACCCACCCCCAAAAAAACATTAAAATTTCATTTTCGAGTACAGATTTGGGCTATGATTGAAAAAAAAAAAGCAAAGGAAACATTAATTGTTGAAAAAAAAAGAATATCTGAATTAGTCTAAAATGTCTTATGAAAGGCAAACACAGAAATAACTTAACATTCTAGAATTTTAAAAATTGAATTAAGTTTGCAATTACTCCAGAAATCTGCAAAAAATTTTACTTTATTTTAAAAAAATTTTAGATAATGTAACTGATTTCAGAAATTCTGCTCTCTCACTATGGCAAAGTTTTTTAGCTCCTTTTTTTTTTTTGGGGGGGGGTGCAACTAATGTATTTCGAAATCGTATAAATATTTGCTTATATTTATTATTTTCATAGATGAAAGTTATTCATTTAATCTTTCTTTTAGAAAAATGAATTTGTTAACATATTTCTAATACTTAAGGTTGTAATTTACATTTTCGAGAGCAACTTATTCAAGTATGCATTAATACAATTTGTCTTAAAACTATCTGTGTTGTAAGTTTTCCAATGTTTTTTAGGTGTTCTTATGTCTTGACAGAAATATTTTTGCCATTCTTCTTATGTTTATCGTATCCATTAAGTTCATAATTGTTAACTGTGTTTGAATAACAACTGATTGTTCGTAAGATTTCATTTTTGATAATTCCTTTACAGGAAAAAAAAGAATTAAAGATATTCTTATATGAATGTGTGTCAAGTGGGAAGCCAATGGGTGTGGGGGGATAGGGGGTTCACAACCTCTCCCCCCCATGAGGAATGTATATTTCACTCCCTTATCAACACCAGGTTTATACGTATATAGAGTAGAAGTAGTCGTAATCGCTCTACCCATGAACAATTTATGGCTATGCCACTGGGGTGTTGTGTATGTTATATATTCGTTATAATATGAAGGTGTTATCGAAAACAAACACTAAAAGTAAAAAAAGAATATATTTTATAGAAAATTTTTTACTAATCTAAATATACGGAATTTTTACAACTTTTAACAAAAATAACTAACCTAAAAACAACAAAAAAACACATTACCCCACATAAAATCACAACTAAAACACAACCATCCCTTAACATTACCACAAAATCCCCAAAATCCAAAAAACATCAAAACCCATAATACAACCACTAAAATAACAAATCAAAATAATATACACCAACAAACAATAACAATCACACTAAACATCAATAAATCATCAACCAAAAAAAAACAAACAAAAAACCAAACCAAAATCAACAAAACACCCCCAAATATCCTACCAATTCCTCACCAACCACCAAATAAAAAAAATTCAACCTATCAATACAAAAACATTAAAAATCCCTTAAACAAAATTCTATCCCAAAAAAAATCTCTTCCCACCTATTCACCCAAAAAAATATTTTACAAAATAAACAAAACATCCCACCATACCCACTTCCCCAATCCAATGAACACAAATTCCTAAAACACTTTACCAAAACAAAAAAAACAACTAACACACATCAAAACAAACCACCTCCCTAAAACTAAAATTACAAAACCACCCAAAATAAAAACACTCTAAAAACCTACAAAACCCCCAACAAATAAACATAACCACCACACAAACAAACATTCCACAAAAAAAACAAAAAAATAATACAAAACAAATCACATAATAATAAATCAATCCTCACCCCTAATCCCCCTCCTAACCTACCCACCAAAATCCTAATCTACTCATAAACCCACCACACCATAATTCTACCCAAACATCTCCCCCAACAATAACTCCTACTTCCACTCCACCCCAAAAATTCACAAAATACCCACAAACTACCATAATATGCATTAATACACCTAAAATATCTAAAGCACCCAATCAACAAAACAAACTTCCACCCACTACAATCACCTAAAATTCCATAACTATATCCTATAATCCTAACATTAACAATTACACCTCCATTAATATAACACCTTAATTATTAATTTTATTAAAAACCCAAATATACATTCATACCCACTCATCTCATCATCACAATTTTCATTTATTTTATTCTCCCCCCCACACAATCAAAAAAACACCCCAACAACCCACAAAAACACCAAATACACTACCCCCAAATTCTTTAATATAACCCTAATCTATATGACACCCAAACCACTACACAACCCACCTCACACCAAATCTTCAACCATATATTGTATTAAATCCAACACCACAACCCAAACAACAATAAAAACCAAATTAATATTTCACCCTATTCCAATGGTGTGTGGTAAAAACACACCCACCCACACGGCCACACTTCCCCTCCCTCCCAGCTATCATCCACAAAACAAAAAACACCAACCAAACACACCAACCACCTCAAACACATCAAAAACAATTCAAACTCATAACCACACACCCATAAAACAAATACTTTTACTACATTGTAAATGCTCCTGTTTCCCCTTTACTAGATAGAAAATAAGAGGGATCCCTGTCAATCAATTATTACCACAACCAATTGCCCTCACCGAGGCAACAGCCTTTATGGTCGATAGCCTCGCGAAGCACAGTTCCTATAAACAACCCCCCACCACACTTTTTTATTTTTTATCACTTCTTATCTATTCCTTGCAACACAAACATGTATGGACTATTAAATTAGAAAGCCAAAAGTACCTTTATTGACAAATTAAATTTGGAAGCCTTACGTTTTTATATCGCTAAAGCTAATAAAATCGTGTTGTTGACTTAAAACTGAATAAATAGATGATGACAGTATGTTTATAAAGTAATGAGTATAACACTTGATTCACATGGTACATGTTACAATACATTTGAAGCAACAAATTCTGTATAGTGTCTTCGTGTAGGGGTTTAGCACAATCAAAAGTTACAAAAAGACAAGTTCAGATGATTTACCGAAAAGAAAACGAGCGCGAAACCTTTAAGGAATTTGTTATGAGTAAAAGTGATCGTTTCTCCCTGGGATATTAACAATGTAATTTGTAGCTTATTAGGGCCAATCATGCTCAAAATTGTTAGTTATCAACTTGAGAAAAATAAACTTGTTTATTTATAAATTTGTTTATTCACTTTCTGATTTTATAAATTTCACATAAAATTTATTGTATTCGTTCTAAAAACATTAATTTTTAATTAAATATTTATTTTTCATTCAGGTGGTTCAATTTTTGCAGCATGAGGACTTCATGTCTTTATTCATGGACAAGGTCCAGTAATGCGAGAAAAATTTCGTCTCGGTGCTGTTTTAAGAATACCTATTAATTGGAATTTATACAAGGTAACTGGTGCCTGTTTTTTTCTTTTCCTTTCCTTTATTCATCATATATGTAGTTTGTGTAATTTTCTATGATTAGTAGCTATGCATATCACAGGGATTATTCCACAACAATTGGAATAAGTTATTGTTGCATAAGTTGTCACACTTGGATATCCATGGGTTGACACCTTCAGACTTATTTTTTCATAATGGTTTTACTCCAAATATATCATTATTCATTTATTCTATTTTTTAATTTAATTTTTTCCTAAGCAACGGTAGCATACCATTTGTGAATAATTAACTTATTATTTTAGCTTTCAACAATCTGATACATGAAATACTAAATAATTCCTTTATAATCTTCATTCTGTTGTTTCTGAAAAAATAATACACCCACGTCACTGCAAATTTTTTACAACGTATTGTAATATTTAAATACGAAAATTTTAATTTTTATGTGGCTCCTCTTATCATATCACTATAATATTTAGGAATATTTTGCTTAGTGTCTACGAACCCAATAAAAAGGAAAAAATCTATATCTAAGTGTAAGTTTCGGTAGTAAAATTTATAACTTCACGGAATTTGAAAGGTTTATTGTCATTTTTCACAAGAAATAGATCATATATTTAACTTTTATCAATTTACAGGATTGTACCCTACCTAAGTTTAAGAAAAGTGTTTTCTTCTTTTTCGCTATGCAGTATGATGAATTTATTGCTTTATTGTGAGATAAATAATTACTTAATTTACACCACAAATTAATAAGGCCAAAATACTTCTCCATGTATTATTTTTTATTTTATGCATTACTTGTTCAAAAATAGAACAAAGCATTATATAGGGGGTGTAAAAAAGATTGAAAACACGCTTGAATTTTTTACTCCACAATAAAAGTACGTCGCGTGTAATTACAAAAAATGTATAAATTAAGGTAGAAAATAAGGAATAAGTTTACAAAATAGTAATTATAACGTCACAAATCTTCAAAATGTTTTGCACTTTTTGAATTAGAATAATAAATATTATCAGACTCACATAAGTATGATTTAAAAACACCGAAACACACTCTGCATTTTGTAAACAGAAGAAGTTATGTTTGTCCAAACACTGTGAGGCCACTAATATGTGGCATGGGGACATCTATCACAGGGGAATGATATTTTTTGACGTATAACAAAAAGTAGCAATGGGGGGGAAGATATTAGCATATGCCCAGCTCACGCGGCAACCCATAACGGCAGTACGGACTGCTTTATAGGATCTCTGTGCACTACTTCATTTTAGATTACATGTGGTAAAAATTAGTGACACACATTAGCTATTTTTAATCATAAATTTCAACCGCTCAGTTTATGGTCTTATTTCTAGGAAAAGTGGCATAGTCAGATTTTTTACTGTCAACTTGATTATTACATTTTAAAGATACAAGATATACAGAAATGCGGTTTTTTTTACATGATATTCCAAATTAAAAACAAATTTCTGCAATCGACGAAATTTGTGTAAAAGCCAACAATTAAAATTTTGTACACTTCTTGAACTTAATGAGAGGAATATTTCCATTAAAAGTAACTTTAATTCTAAATCTACTAAATTTACAATTTTTTTTTCATTTACTTGTCATTATCTTTAACAAGAATAAAAATTAAGGAGGTTTCAATCTTTTTGGGACGTTGTAATATGTGGCCAATCATTTCGCTAAACAAATTTTTCTAAATTTAAAATACACAGTACAAAAAATTACTCATAAAATTTTTTAATTCTTAAATGAAATTTGCTTTGAGTATCAAATATAACCATCAGTTTAATCAATAACTATATTGTACATAATTTTAATTTAAATTAAACTCATCATAATGATACTATTACGTTTGGGAGTAACTCTTTTATGAAATTGGATTGGAATTACGCTATATGCATGTTATTTAAGTACAGTCAGCAGCAAAAATATTAAGTACAGGAACAGTATTATTTCAAGGACAGTACAGAATTATAACACAATTACAAATATCTGTCAGCTAATAATGTCATTATAAGAGAGAATATTACTGCCTGTTTTAATTTTATCTTGTAAATTGAAGTGTATAATATTTTTTCTTGAAAATTTAGATATATTTTTTTTTCGATGTTGAGGATATAATATAACATCTGATAGAGGGAACGATAAGTAGAATATAAGAAGTAAGAAAGAACTAAATGCATGTGAATCCCAAAAATTTAAACCTTAGTAATTTATCCATATAAAATAAAAGCTCTTAAATTGTAAATTTCATTGTTATATCTTAATGTCTCGATTACATAAATTTCTATTATTTTGAATTGTAGGTTTCTCTCTGATTTTGGTCTTTCTCATGATGGATTTTTTTTTATGCAGGTAGATTTGTTCGCACAGAATTTTTATAAAATAATACCAATTCTATTAAGTCAAGTTTATTATCGGATTGTTTTCGTGTGCAAGCTCAACAAGTTTAATAATTGGAGTTATATACTACTATCCATTTAGAGAAAAAAGATATCGTACCATCAAAAAAGTTTTTTTCTAAAATTTAAATATATTGGATGTTTTTTTTTAATGTGCTTTAACAATTTTAGATATGATAGAAGCTCTATTTTACTATCGTAGAAACTTGTGTTGCCCACTCATGGCAAAACTCTAATACTCCGCATGACACTCTATTTTTTAATTTTTATTTGATCTCACATAAATATTGATACGAAACTGAGCAATATTATCGTTTGATATAAAGATGGGACAAATTTAACTTAGGTGTTAATTATGCTCGAATAGGTTAAGTTGAATACAATCATTTCAAATACTTGATTTAGAATTCTTATTATCTGTATGACACAAAATAATAAATCTTAATTACTTCCTCTGACAGTAATATATATTGGTTAATATACTAATAATATATAAAATTAATTTTGCTCTTTTTTATAGCAGAACAAACGACAACATATTGAATTCTACAATTAAAATTGCAATGACTTTTTACTTTACAACATTCGTGAATTATTTATTATTATTATCTTTCGTTTTATGGAAAAGTTTACTAATTGTGAGCAGTCGTTTAAAGGATATAGGTATTATGGGGAAACCGTAGAGAGAATAGTTTTTTTGTTGTATTATTTATTATAAAAAAAACAAGAGCAAAATGGGCTCATGCGGTTTTCCATCGACCAGAAGTAGATAGAACCAAAAATCGGTTGGGTGGCTACACCACACAGTGGAAAAGTAGAAACATTCTCACAAAAAGGCTTGATTATCAGTTTGTAGAAAAAATTAAATTTCGAAAGTCGTCTGGGCTCTCATTGAGCAACCTTTGGCTGCGTCTTTGATCAGATATGGCACCGACTTTGAGAGGTGTCCAGGCTTGCGAGAGAATTTACTGTACTTGCAAAAAGGGTATTATGTTACCTCGATTTTATAATTATGTGATACTAAGACGGCAAGAAAAATCTAGAGCAAACAGTTGGCTATAATACGATTCCACTATTTTGGGGTCACTGCAAATAGCCTGCAAGGTTACTGAACTTATAATTTATAATACTACTCAATGCTCTGGGGAATTTATGCTACACTGAAGAAATAAAAGTTCCTATTTATCTATCAGTATATAACTATATAAAAAGTTTGTCTAGTACAAAAAAAAAAGAAGTCAGAAATTTAAATTCAAAGTTAAGCAATATTCTATAAAATCAACGTTTCTTCTAAATTTTCACTTTAATTTTTTTCAAGGGTTTGTCGTTTATACATAATGTATAGAAATGTCTGGTTTAAACTGCTTATTTTAATAAATACAGTGGCGGATACAAAAAATTTTACTACGTAAGTAGACACTGATTTTATAACAGTGTTTGGGCTAGAGATCTCAAATATATTTTTTTTTTTTTTTATTTTTTTTATTCAAATGAGCTTATATAATTAATTATTTTATCTAAGCAAAACGGATCCTGGAGAAAAAACATAACACAAAAATGTGAAATAAATAAAAAAATTAATAGAAACAGAAAAAATGTTAATCGTTACACGTTTCACGGGACGTTTCTCTTGTTGAGAGGATGCTAGAAGAAGAAAAGAATGTTACTGTCTTACGGATTTGATGTTTAAAAATAATCACGATTTCTAAATCTGTATATTGTCAAATATGTAACATTCATGTCAATTTATGAGTTTATTGTCAAATAATTTTTACTACTTAGATATGGAACCTGATTGTTTTTTGGATTTCCGAAGTCTTCACAATAATAGATGTATAATAATATATGGAATATAGAGAAAAGATAACAAAGCTAGTAATACAAAAAAGATTGTTTATATTAATATTTGACTATTTTTTGTTAATGTGACTAATGTATTTTGTCAAGCAATATTTAATATTTGTCATATAATTAAAAAGTTAATGTGTTTATTAGGCATCAGAAATGGATTTATCATCAGTAAACTTTGATGTTGTTTCTTAGCACAACCTTTAACTCCAGCAATAGTTACTTCTAATTTTTGTTCCATCTTTTGTCGATATGATTAATCAATATTTACTAAGATTGCTTGTACGTACCTGTATAATACTGTTAAAATACAAACAAAATTTCTGTTAAATAAGGAAAAACGTGAAATGCGGAAAATTTTTGGATTAGACTTTAACCTGTAATAAGGAAAAGTAAATAACAAATACGTTACAATGCTGCGAAAATTTTCCGTTCAAAAACGGAAAAAATAAATCTAGGAAGTCTGTTAAAATACCGCGTATCAATCTGTGAAAAAAAACGGAAAAAGAAAATACGGAAATTATTATTTCACAAAATTTATCGTTAAAAAACGGAAGATTTAGAAAAAAAACAATTACTGGATAATTATGTTATTGTACCGCAAGAATATCACTGTAAAAACGGAAAAATCAAAATACAGAATTTGTTTATTTCACGGAAATTATGCCATTAAATAACGGACAAAGCTTAAAAACGACTTTGGAAAATAACGGACAACTGGTCAGGAATTTGTACGCAAGAAAATAACAATTACTACCGTAAATATATGAAAAAGTACTGGCGTACTCAGTGCCAGTACTTTTTCCGTATTTTCCGGAAATTTTTTTTTTTTACAGCTGTGGGCAGTAAGAAGATTGCAATCTACACACAATTTTTATGGAAGCAATTTAGGATCTTTTACATTAATTTTTTTAATCGAGGGCGTCGCACCCTCCGCCCAACACACTATAAACACTTTGTGACATTAGACGTTTATTCTAGCCGGAACTTTTATTTCACATCTTTCTTGATCGCAAATACAAATGTTCTATTTCCGCACGTGCACCTATGCTGCATGGGCTGAGGGTTTTCCGTATTATTCTCGGAAAAACAGAAATGAATGTCACGTGTGCAACTTGTCTAATAAGAATTCTGGAACGCCTACTTATTATGAAAAGATTTGTCACTGCATATTTTCTGACTAAAAGCAGAAAAAAAGCTATCTGCTGCTTCTTTGAAGTCAGCACAGTCAAAAAGGCAGAGTTCTTTTCAAGCCCAGTTTAAAGAGATTATAAAAAATTAATAAATTGTTAGTCACGACAGAAAATCTGGAAAACTGGTGTTATTAAAGGAATATTGCCGAGAGAATTCAGACAACATTCAGATTTCTTTTAGTCGTTAGTCTTAGCTTTATTTAAATACTTCAAACAATATAGATTGACTCGATATAATAAATGCGCAAATAAAAACATAATATCACGCATATGCTCAATATATGGATGAACAAGGTAAACAACTAGACGTCTCACAGCCCGTTGTATATGCGCAAAGAAAGTGATCGAAGACTTTCTGTTCGCGCTGCTGAGATATAGCAAAATTGATGCTTTCCAAACGTGGGCAACGTTCTAGTCATTATGAAGACAGTAAACAAACTTTGCCATTCCCGTTCATTCCATATAGAGCGGCGCTAATGAAAAATTTGACTGATTTTAAAACTTTTTACGTATTTATAATCGTCTTTCATACCCCTAAAAAAAGTAAAGATACCCCATGGCCAAAAAACCCTTTAAAGGGTTAAAAATTTGTGACGCAGCAATTTGACCTTATTATCGCAATATGAAGTACAAATATGGGTCTTAAAAATTAATGAATCACAATAATGAGTGGACACCTTGCTGGGATTTTTAAAATTTGGTTTTTAAATTCCATCTACAGTTACTTTCGTTATCATTTTTGTTCAAAAAGAAGATTTACGCATTTTAAGCTCAAATGCTTTTAATTAGGAAAGACACGGTCAACATATATCACACTTTCACTGAGTCGAGTGATAATGAATCTCGATAATGAAGTACATTATATAAATTAAATTTATCTTTTGCGTCACACGCTATTCACCAAATGGGCAAGTAATCATTTACGTAAATATTTAGTTAGCGTCATAGTAACCTAACTAAGAGAAACTGTATGTATGAAAATGTTGCTATTGCCCTCTTGGATCTGTCATGACGCAAAAGATAAATTTAAATTGATGAAATAAAATTCATTTTAGAATACATTCTAGAAGAAGCTCAGCGACAGCGTGTGATCTTATATGACTCAGTGTAATTTCATGTATCATTAAAAGCATTGCTAAATATGCGCATATATCATCTTCTTTAGCGAAATGCAACGAAAGTAACTGTACATGGAATTTAAAAACTAATCTCTTAAAAATCCAGCAGGCGATCACTCAAAATTTGATATCATTATTTTTAAGGACCGCATATTTAGAATTCATATGTAGGCTCTATAAAAATTAAGTTAATGCAATTGCTATATGGTCACAAATTTTTAACCCGTTAAGGGTTTTTGCATGGTATATTGTACACAAAT